>JAHKKF010495930.1:0-27213 GCA_019740295.1 Labeo calbasu | reverse complement strand
TTTAGTGTTCAAAAGTGCAGATTTTATTTAAAGTATAAATATTAGTACTGTCACATTTGATATACTTTAATGTATGCTTGCTAAATAAAAGTATTAATCTATTAATAAAAGTCTTAATGACCCCAAAACTTTAAACGCTGCTGAACATAAAATCTGTTTAAAATCATGTATACTAAAAACTTGAACTGTTTATGGCTTTGGACAGGTTCATGGTGTCCTCCGCAGGTCCAGTTCTTTTAACACAGGCCGGATTGAGCACCTTTATCATAACCCTCAAACGCACACTGAAGGAAGTGAGTTTCACATTTACACGCCTGACTACAATAAGCATGTTTTATTACATTTGTTAATGCATAAATGTCTTCTAACCTGTGTAAAATATCACTAGGCAGTGGATCCAATAAGTCTTGTAAGTTGTTCATTCAGTATTTTTATTTTACTTGTTTAAAGTTTTTTCCTTTATAGTTGCAGTCTAGACATTCTTAAGCACTATTTGGACGGTAATTATTTCATTTGGGTGAAGTCTGAGAAAATCATTGGTATGGCTCCTCTGTGATAAAACTCATGCGTTTGGACTGCAGTTAATCACGGGGGAGACAAAGAAGTTTCTATTTTTATTCATATAGGGAATGACACGTACACAATGCAGCTAAATATGGTTGTCACTCGTCTTTTAAGAGTTTAATCCTGTTCTGTACAAACAAAAGTTTGCCCATTTATGGGAGTGACAAAAGTGTGACAAAAAATGCCCTGCAATAGAAAAATGCTCATGCGAAACATTTCACAGGTTCAGAGGTGACTGCTGTGTTACATACATTAACAGTCAAACGTTTTTGAACAGTAAGATTTTTAATGTCTTTTAAAGAAGTCTCTTCTGTTCACCAAGCCTGCATTTTATTTGATTCAGTAAATATTTTGAAATATTTTTACTGTTTAAAATAACTGTTTACTATTTGAAAACATTTTAAAATGTAATTTATTCCTGATTTCAAAGCTGAATTTTTAGCATCATTACTCCAGTCACATGATCCTTCAGAAATCATTCTAATATTCTGATGTGCTGCTCAAAAAAACATTTATTATTATTATTATTATTATTATTATTATGCTGAAAACAGCTGAGTAGAATTTTTGAATTTTGATGAATAGGATGTTCAGTAGAACAGCATTTATCTGAAATAAAAATCTTTTGTAACATTATAAATGTCTTTATCATCAGTGTCTTTTGATCAGTAGCATCCTTGCTAAATAAAAGTATTAAATTCTATAATTTCTTTCCCCCCAAAAAATTATACCGACTCCAAGTTTTTGAATGGTATAGTGTATAATGTTACAAAAGCTTTTTATTTCAGATAAATGTTGATCTTTGGGTCTATTCATCAAAGATTGCTGAAAAAATAGACTCAACTGTTTTAAATATCGGTAATAATAATAATAAATGTTTCTTGAACAGCAAATTACCGTATTAGAATGAAATGAAATTTCAGCTTTGATCACAGGAATAAATTACATTTTAAAATATATTAAATAGTAAAAATATTTTAAAATTTTACTGATTTTGCTGTACTTCGGATCAAATAAACTTTATGCTTGATGAGCAGAAGAGACTTACTTAAAAAAAAAAAAACAACAACATTAAAAATCTTAATGTTAAAAAAACTTTTGACTGGTAGTGTACAGTAAAGATAGTTTGTGTTTGGAAACAAGCTTCCTTTGTGCCTCATATTAAGCCAGTGTGATAGAAATTTTGGGCCCAATTTATCTATATAAACTGATTCATCCAGTTAAAATGACCAAATTTAATTTGACCAGGAATTTTCTCCTGGATGGTGGGAAAAGAAAATTGACATGTCATTGTTATAAAGTCCCTCTGTCTACAATATTTGCCATCCAAATAGGTCTTTCAGTCTGTGTCTGGTTTTGAAAGCAAAATTAAATAATTCAAAGTCCTGCACAAAAAAACTAGAAACAGACTATATCTTATTTCTCTACAGTCGATCTGGTGATGGGCAGCCTTTTTTTTATCCTCTGTAAACAATTTTCTAGACCTGGATATGACCTCTTTTTGTATTGGGTCTGGTTTCCTAACCAGATGTCCTAACCAGATGCAATGCGACACAGCGACATGCAATGAAAGGTATCTTTTCCATGTTAATCTGAGATTTTGTTCAAACCAGCTGAGACAGGGGATTTTATTTTAGAAACATTTTCTATTTTCTGCGACGTCATGGATGGAACAACAACATACAAACTAAATGAGAATAATAATCTCAGGTACTTTATTCAATGTGAGTTTATAGCCATATGTGACCTTTATACCCATACTGAAGGCAACAATGGATAATTTACATCAGATTTTGAAAATAAATTGAACCAAACTTTTACATTAAAACTGTAAAACAAAAAGTGTTTTCTGTAACAAAGATGGTATCAGTTACTCAGTATGTACTTTTAATAATGTTAAAAACGTTTGATATTTGTGACCATGGAACACAAAACCAGTCGTAAGTCGCACAGGTATATTTGTAGTAACAACCAACAATACATTGTATGGGTCAACATTATCGATTTTTCTTTAATGAAAAAAATCATTAGGATATTAAGTAAAGATTATGTTCAATGAAGATATTTTGTAAATTTCCTACCGTAAATATATCAAAACACAATTCTTGATTAGTAATATGAATTGCTAAGAATTTTGTTTGGATAGTTTTTAGAGCTCAACCGATGTATTGATTTTTTTTCCGATTAATCGGTACCAATAGTTGATTGGCGGAACTATCGGTTATCGGCAAAAATCCATGAGATCGTTTTTTCCGGGTTGGATCCGTTGCTGGAGCGGCTGAGAAGGTCGACATTATACAGCACAGCCCCTACAGTCTTTGTTATACAGCAGGAGAGCGGCCTCTAGTGGCGGAAATCACTGACAGCACCTGCCATTTGTTTAGACACGTGACACTGCGCGCTGCACAGAGCGGGACACTTCAAACGCGGATTTAAAACATTGACAACGAAACGGTGTGTACAGTATACTGTAGTGCATGTTTTCATGTCATTACTAAGCGATACTAAGTCAATTTGTTGACTAGATGCTGCATTAGTGGAGAAAGGACAGCAGTATACTTTTGCCCGTTTGGTGATCAAATAAAGTTTTGTAGACAGCCGCTTAAATTGAACGCGACGCGTCCAGTGTGTGTGATACTGGATAGCTTTGTGTTCTTCTAGACGCAGCGCTGCACTTTCGCCCGTTGTGTGACTAACGTATTTTTATATTTTGATTAAATAACCACAAATGTTCTAGAATAGAAGCAGTTAAATTGTGAAAGTACACAATATCCATATGTATGCAATTTTTAATACTGTGGTCTTTGTGTAGATGGCCATCTTTAGCTTGATTGTTGGTGTAATGGTAGCACTTTACAATATGAGTCCATTCGTAACATTAAGATTGATAAAAGCTGTAGAATAGAAGTATTGTTCCTTGTTAGAGTGTTAATTTCAGCATTTACTGATATATTTTAAAAATTTTAGTTGCTTTTGTTAACATTAATGAACAATGAACTAACTGTAATGATCAATGTATAATTAATATTAATATTTTTATTCGTTTACAAAGTATGGTTCAGTAGACTACTTTTTTTTAAAATAGTAGAGCACTATTTATTTTCCGTTCAGTATCCATTTTAAAAACTATCGGTCGATTAATCGGTATCGGCCAGTGTGGTCCACCCTAGTTATCGGTATCGGTAAAATCCAATATCGGTCGACCTCAAATAATTTTAAAGGCGATTATCTCAATATTTAGATTTCTTTGCACCCTCAGAATCCAGATTTTTAAATAGTTGTATCTCAGCCAAATATTGTCCTATCCTAAAAAACCATACATCAATGGAAAGCTTATTTATTCAGTGATTATATTATGATGTGTACATCTCAATTTCCAAAAACTGACCCTTATGACCGGTTTTGTGGTTCAGGGTCACATTTATGAATTAGATTAGAAACGTACCTTTTTATTGGGAGCGTATACACGCATTTTGGTTTGGCTGTAATATTTGATCGATTTTGTCGCGTCGCATAGCCGTGTAGTGCCTGGTGTGGACCGATAATTTGCTTGTTGTGCATCTGGTTAGGACACAGTGCAAGTGACAATCTTTAACCTTGAGCTATGTGGAGGACTTTTTTTTTTTTTTTTCTAAAACTTTCCAGTAGACTATATCACATTTCTTTGTCAAATTTAAAAGGGAATGAAATTCAATCTTTTATTCTGTGCCTCAGACATGAAGTTGCACTATGGAGACTTGACTGACAGCACGTGCTTGGTAAAGATTATCAATGAAGTCAAACCCACTGAAATATACAACCTTGGAGCACAGAGTCATGTCAAGGTAAACCATTCTCATTTTCACATCATCTAGCTTTTTCTTTCTCCATATTTCTCAATCACACAAATGCTCTTTGTCTGTCGACTCTCAAACTCTACTGCTGGACAGACACACACACACACATGCAAACTGTTTCATAATGACTTTGGTTTCTTTCTCAGTGTCTGTGAGGTGAACAAATGACCCCATCCAAGTAATACTTTGGAAAAAAAAAAAATCTTAACCAAATACAGAGGACTTTCTTTCACTCTCTGTTCCTTTACCCACACCCCTAATGTCTAGTCATCTGGGATGAGGTCAGGGGGATGTTAGTCAGAGAGTTGGCCATCATGGTGTGTGTGAACTTCTGTGTGGGTGCTTCACAGGGTAATTTATGGGAAGCGAGCACAAACGGCAGTTAAAGTGAGGGAGAGGACGGGAGAGAGGAAGATGACGGAATAAAAAGATCAAAAGCAACATAAAGACGAGATAATCGGAGGGATAGGAATGAACCATTACTGTTGACATTATTTCCTTCAGCTACTCATGAGTTCAGTCACAGGAAAAAACTATTAAATATGTTCTGTAACCTGGGTATCGGAGAGAAACAGCAATGTCATGTTTCTGCAGTAGTTTTTAACAAGAAAACAACTAAAACACTATAAAAAACAAACACTTAGGGACAATCATACTTAGCAGGAATTAAAGGATTTGTTCTTCCAAAAAATAAGTTCTGTCATCGTTTACTCAGCATCTTCTGTAAAGTCATGCGGCTTTGGTACAACATGAGAGTGAAAAAATGATGAGTGAAGTTTCATTTTGTTGGGTAAACTTCTTTCGCAAACCATTTATCTTCCTTATGTGGTGTGCTTCCAACTGAAACAGAAGTTGGGATTTGATTGGATTCTAACAGACAGTCGATTATATTGTTGGTTAATATTATTTTACCCCACTCATGTGGCTTTCGTTACATAAGAAAAATGCAAGTAATTTTGGAGCAGAAAAAGTTACTACATTTGATGAGAGATCATGGAAACTCTTATAGAACAACATGAACCGATGAATCATCCATAATAAGAGCAGGCACATTTTATTAAGAAAGTGAATAGAGTCAGATTTGATTTCCTGTTGTCAGGCTCAGTCAGAAACATTCACACAGAATGTGTTTTTGACTGACTTGTTTTTGCTGGTGTATCGCACATGACACGGCACTCTTTTTGTTAGATCCTTCTTTAGACTTTGTTTTTTTAATACTTCTTTTAACACAAATGCGCTTTTGTGTGAACAGCCCCTAAAGTTATTTTTACACAATCATTTTACACAAAAATTATTCTTACACAATAAACTATAGTGGCTTTAGAGGTATTGGAATACTTTTAGACAATCAAATCATAGAGATAGTTCAATCAAAAATGAAAATTTTCATCTTCGAAACACAAATTAAGATATTTTTGATGAAATCCGAGAGCTTTCTGACCTGATAGCAACACAACCAACACGTTCAAGGCCCAGAAAGGTAGTAAGGACATCATTAAAATAGTTCATGTGACATTAGTGGTTCCACCTTAATGTTATGAAGCTATGAGAATATTTTTGTGCGCAACGAAAAGAAAAATAATGACTTTATTTAACAAAGTTCATGCAAATGTCAACCTTACCATTAAAAAATACAGGTTTTACCAAAGGTTTTTACTATACTGATAGCACAGATGTCAACATTTGGTGGTTCAAATAGCCATGTGAGGTCTTAAAGTTTTTAAAGCATTTTATTTTTATTTTTAGTGCTTGATTTTCCATAGTTTGGAAAGTGCTATTTTCATCCATAACAGTACATATTCCTCATAAATAGACATCAAAATGAAAATAAAGTGACAGTTATATGTTCTCTGAAGAGTCATCCTTTCTCTGTTTTTTGGGTATTATTGCCTCTGGTTTGCATTTTAATTGACAGAAATCCTTCAAAGTATGTAGTCTCTCAAAAACGGTGTCCTTTTTGTCACATCCATGATGCTTGAGTATTTCCCTTTTTTAATATGGAAAACTCATGCATAGACTGATATTTTTCTGATTTTTAGACTCAACAAGGGTTTATTAAAATATAAACAGATGGTTCGTTATATATTGTTAACACATACATTCTCTAAGCATTTATATGTCACATCCACACTGCAAAAAATGTAGGGCTGGCAAACGATTAGTTGCGATTAATCGCATACAAAATAAAAGTTTGAGTTTGCCAAATATATGTACTATGTGTAATTATTATGTATATATAAATACAAGCACATTCATGTATATAATTAAGAAATATTTACAAGTATATGTATTTATTTATAGAATTTATATTATATATAAAGAAAAATATTTTGTACATAAATAACATGTTTCTCTTAAACATATACATTAATTTATGTATATTTATATATACAAAATAATAACACACAGTATACACACACATATTAGGCAAAGTCAAGGTTTAATTTTGTATACGATTAATTGTTTGCCAGCCCTATCAAAATGTCACATCCATAACACTGGATTTGCCATTATAACTATTTTAACAGTGTCCTTACTACATTTCTGGACCTTGAACGTTTCAGTTGTGGGGTCAGAAAGATCTCAGATTTCATCAAAAATATCTTAAGTTGTGTTCTAAAGATGAAGGAAGGTCTTATGGGTTAGGAACAGTAGTAATTAATGACAGAATTTTCATTTTTAGGTGAACTGTCCCTTTAAAATGTCTGTCACATCTGCAAACAAATGATGCTTTTCAAGTAATAACACTTTTTTGGGTCAGTTTTCATGGATAAATTTACCATAGGTGTTTTTGAGCTATATTTCTTTAAAACAAATGTAACATGGTTTTATATGTTTTTGTGTAATGCAAATGCATTCATACATTTTTAAATATGGCTTAACTGTTCAAATACGTTTTTAGAGCTGCTGTTTATCTAAAATGATTCATGAGCCTCAATGGTTGGTTTGTAAGTCAGTAGGATGGAAAGATCCAGACTGCACCTGCGGGCTGAAAAACGTGCAGTTAAATACAGCAGCTGCCGTAATATGGAACTAAATAATTCAGGTGGAAACTCACTGAGAAACATTGGCCAACAGACAGGCATCCATTATACTGAATGGGAGGTGTTCTGGGTGTCCCATCAGGAGGATCATCTGCTGTGCTGACAGATAACAGCAGGATGCTCACTGTCACAATGAATTTTGTACCGCTGTGGCTCCTCAACATAAAGAATAAAAAGTACTTTAAGCACAGACATAAGACCGAGGGAGAGTAGTTCATATTTAAAGATTGCTGTCATACTACGACAACCGCAATCAGGATTGCTATGTGGAAAAATAAACAAGCTTGATTTAATTACACCATCAGTTTAGGCTCGTAAGCGTGCGCGCTAGCCGGGAGTGTTCATTAAAGATAGGCGTTTCAATCAGTGCCCGCAGTAATGAAATGGTAGATCACTGCTACTCTCTGATTGTAGTTTACATTTTTTACTCACCGCACTTTGTTTGGATATGGCGGAAAGAGTGGCAGAGAAAACACATACACACACGCGTGCTTGGTTTCCAGTTTTTACACACAGGGGTCAGCAAAGTGCTATTTTGCTTGAGAGTGCCGCTTGGCGGTTTCTGTAGGATATTCGCTTATGCTTAAAGGAATGCCTCAGGAAGAAAGTAATGTGCTTTTTTTTCCCTTCACGCACATTCTCTCTTTGTCTGTGAGTCTTTATAGTCTTGTTTATAGGTTTTTCAAATAAATCAGAAGGATGAATGACAGAAGGACGAAGAGCATAAAGACTGTAATGAACTGTGATTGAGTTAAAATAAAGGCATGGGGTATTCAGATATATACAAAAATCAAACAAAAAAATTCAAATACCAGATATAGTTCATTTATGTAAGTAAGGACAGCAAAATACAGTAAACTGACATATTATACCCAAAAAATTCTTCATACAGTGGACTTCCAGTAAAACTGATTAAAACTTTGGGACCAAAAATTATTCAGACACTTTGACCTGACCATGTTTTGCTGAAGTGTTTTTCTTTAATTGCGAATGCGACCTTTTTACAGCACAGACTGAACAAAATTAAGCATTGCTTGGTAATTGGTCAACATAGTATTGATAGTTGTGTTAATGTTGTCATACTATCCATTACATACCTTTTTATCAAAGTTATCTGACATTATCAAGATGAATTAGTTCTGACACAGTTTAACTCTTGAGTCCTTGTCATATTTTAGTACAATTTTCTAAACTATAGCGAATAAACTGTGATAATGTGACAATTGTAAAAGGTGTCTGAATAAATTTTGGTTTGTATGTGTGTGTGTANCAATTTTCTAAACTATAGCGAATAAACTGTGATAATGTGACAATTGTAAAAGGTGTCTGAATAAATTTTGGTTTGTATGTGTGTGTGTGTATATATATATATATATATATATATATATAATATTTATATTTATATTTATATATATTTATATATAAGTTTGAGTTTGCCTAATATGTGTGTACTGTGTGTAATTATTATTTATATATAAATACAATCACATTTATCATTTGAGAATTATTTACAATTTACAATTATTTATTATAATTTTATATAATTTCTGTTATATATAAATAAAAATATTTTGTACATTTAATAACATTTCTCTTAAATATATACATTAATTTGTGTGTATTTATATATACATAATAATTACCCACAGTACACACACACATATATTAGGCAAGCTCAAACTTTTATTTAGTATGCGATTAATTGCAATTAATTCTTTGACAGCCCTAATATATATTATACATATACATACATTTTTTTTTATTTAATGTTGTACTTAAAATTAATGCAGAATGTATTGTCTAAATGTAAAGAAAAATTATGACAGTGAAGATGCACACAGTATTCAGCACAAACTTATAAAGTATGGTATATAATTATGTGTTAAGTAAAAGTGTAAGTGTTATTTTCAATTAATAATAAAAAGAATAAACAAGAATGCTTTAAAGGGACAGAAAAGACATTTATAATGTTACAAAAAATATTTTAAATATATGCTGTTATTTGGGGTTTCTATTCAAAGATATTAATAACATCATAACTGTTTTCATCATTGATGAAACATTATTATTATGAACATCAAATATTTAAAAAATGATTTCCGAAGGATCATTTGACACCGAAGACTGGAGTAATGACTGCTGTTTCAGCTTTGCCACAGGAATAAATTACATTTTAAAATATATTCAGATAGAAAACAGTTATTTTAAATTGTAGTAATAATTCACAGTTTTTACTGTGTTTTTGATCAAATAAAAACAGCCTTGCTGAGTACATCTTTCAGAAACATTAAAACAGTCTTACTGACCCCAAACCTATATCTATGCTAATGATTCAGTTTTATGTTCCTGATTAATAACTCTAATAATCTAATAATTAATTTAAAAATGTAAAATATTAAAATGGAAAACTTGCAGGGCAGCACCTGTTAGACATGCAGAACAGCATGAACTATAAGGTGATAACAATAATACAAACACTGAATTATTCAGGTGGGATATACCAGCTTCAGGAGGTCTGCGTGCACACACAATGAAGAGATAAAGGCGTCTATTTACATGTGAATGCGCGCTGTTCCGACTGTCATGTCAGGACCTAGTCTTCAGCGTGAAAGAAAAGCTGTAAGCCATAATGTCGGTTCAATGTCAGCGTGCGATCACGGCTTTACTACAAAAAGAGCACAGTGTACTTTACGTGTTGATGTTTGTACAAGTTTAAACCTTGCGGTTATTATCAAATAACCACAAATGGAGCTGCCTTGTGGGATAGCACACTACAATTAGTCACGTTCGACCACATCAAACTTAGATCACATGATAAACTGTGTAGAAGTGCCACTTTTTTAGGCTGAGATTGAGAGCCAAGTAACACACACAAGGTTGCAAAGTGAATGAAAAATGTTTATAAATTAATGTACCCTATTTGATTAAAAGAGCTTGATGCTTAATTTAATTTCTTTCTGAATTTCTTTGACTTCTTTTTTTGTTTAATGTTAGAGTAGTTCAGATTTAATCAAGAAACCGAGAACACAAAATAACATCTGTGGTATTTAGGTTAGTGTTGTTCTGTGTTGACCTTTCTGTCACCTCCAAGACTTTTCTCTTTGACAAAGTCTGTTTGTGAATGTGTTTTTGTGTTTGCACAGCTATCTCTTAGCACCGGCAGAATCGGTTTGCTCATAGTGTTATGTACAGTAGGGTGTGATTGGCATAAGCTTTGTGTTTGCGTTTGGATTAGCACAGATCTGTAGCTAATATACAGTTGCTGGACTGGAACGTTGCAGCCTGTATCATGTTTTGTGTTCGCTTGCGAACGTGTTTGATGTCATTTTAGTGTTGTCTTGGGAAGACTTTGGCATTGTGTGTATGTTTGTAGACGGATGTGACAAAGCAAACACGCAAATGCAGAATTGAGTGACATGTTGAAAGATAAGTCAACTTTCGTGAAGCGTAGCACAAAACTACTTTCCTCTAATGACGGCAGAATTTTTTAATAAGGTCGTGGTGGCAATGTAAGAGACTTTGTGGAACACTGAGCCTTGTTAGCTAATTGGGTGTCTGGAGGACGCAGGCGCTCTCGCTTTCACACAGATACTTACAGTTAATTGCTTGTGTAAATCATTCCAGTCTTGTCACCTGCAATGGCTGACGTCACCGCCAACAAACGGGCCTTTATTCAGTGGCGTTACATCACGTTAAAAACATGATTTTGATTTATCTAAATGACAGCACCTATGAAGCAAGAGATTAATTATGAGAGATAAAAATCTCTGCACTGCCATCTCTGTCACTCAATTTAGGGTGGGAATGGAGATGCATTTTAAACTTGTTTGCTTGTGTGGAAAACATGTTGTATAACATGCTTATTCAGACATTGGAAGTGGTTGAAAAGACACACGATATTTAATTGTTTTTGTTTTTTGTTTTAAACGATTATGTTTTTAAACTAAAAACAATTTTAGAAAACTAAAGAAGTGTTAGCACTTTACAATAAGGTTCTGTTTAATGTTTTAACTAACATGAACAGACAATGAACAATACATTTATTACAGTATTTATTAATCTTTGTTAATATTAGTTGATGAAAATACAGTTGTTCAGTGTTAATGCTAGTTCACAGTGCATTAACTATAGTGTTAATATTATTGCAGTAATATTGCAGTAGTAAATGTTGAAATTAACAGAATAATAAATGCTGTAGAAGTATTGTTCATTCTTAGTTCATGTTAACTAAAGTAGTTAACTAATGTTAACTAAGGAACCTTATTGTAAAGTATTACCAAGGAATTCAACTAATTCTTTAGTTAAAAGCTAAAGAATATGTTTTTAACTAATTATTTTATTTGTATTTAAATATTTAGATATTTACAATGTATTATATTTTATACTACAGGGCTGATGATTGCTTGAATCTGATCGGCTGACGAATGTTCTAAGGTGTGCCATTATTTTTAGGGAAAAGTAGTTCCAGGCAGGTCTTGACCGCATTACATGTCCATATCAGTTCGCCAAAGGATTTCAGTTATTTCAAAGGTCCTTACAGCTTAAAACAACAGCAAAAGAACCAAAACTGCTCCGCTTCATATCATGGCCACATCACCACCTAAAAATTCAAAGGCCTGTTGTCAGTTTTTCCTTACATATTTAATTAATACATTTTTATTATTACTATTATAATTATACTACTAATTATAATATATTATAATTAATGGGACATCTTTCTTTTTTCCTTTCTTTCATCAGTAGAATAATTATAATCATTATTTATAGTTTATATTATATTATATTATATTATATGTTAGTGGCCCTCTTTCTTCCTTCATTTCTTTATGCTTTTTATATTTCTTTAATCATTACTTTTTTTTAAATCATTTTTCTTTTTTATTTTATATTATTTATTTATCAATTTTTATATTGTTATTTTTTTATTTTTATATTCAGTTATTTATTTGTTTGTGTTCATTTCATATTATGTTTAAAGACCTCACACTAGACTTTGAGCATGTGAAATATTTTTGTACACTGTGGTTGTAAAACATGCAATCTACTCCACTTTCCTGCAGCGCTGCAGTTTTAAAGGAGACTTATTATGCCCCATTTTTGCAAGATGCAATAAGTCTCAGGTGTCCCCAGAATGTGTCTGTGAAATTTCAGCTCAAAATACCCCACAGATCATTTATCATATCATTTTGAAAATGCCAATTTTGAGTGGAAGCAGAAACACTCTGTTTTCATGCATGTCTCTTTAAATGCAAATGAGCTACAGCTTCCCACCCCCTTTTTCAGAATAGAGTTGTGCCTTTACAGCTCGTACCTCGGATGCTCTGCCAAAAAACACCTGTTTGGCTATAATTATCATGTCTATTGTGCTGAAATCATGCATTTTAAATCATATTAGTTTAATCCTCTGATACAGACTGTCACACGGCATGCGAGTACTAAACTAAGTTCTCTTTCATGTCTTATTGTGCTTAAACTGTCAAATAAGTTTATGTTAATGACACACAGGAGTTACAAAAACAGTCGGTTATGTCTGTGAAGGTAAACAGCTGGGAAAGAAATCACATATTTATATTAGATCTGTGTGGCAGCAGCGTAATATACAATAAATCAATAAATCCACTGGTTTTTTGCCTCATCTGAGGCTGGGACTCTAAATAGTGTTTTCAGTGCTCGTCTGTGCAGCCAATGACAGAACAGTAAACATGCTTTTCTTGAACTTTTGCCATGGCGTTGGAGCTGGTACACCGGCGTCGCTTATGAAAACAAAATGATGGCACGGTGGGTGGAAATGTGCAGATTAACGGGCGGCAATATTATAATAAGATCCCCTTACCACGTCATCGTTTTTTCACGTGCTTGCAGAGAAAGGCTTACCAAAACAAAGTTACTGGGTTGTCCTTTTTCATATTTTCTGGGTTGTTAGATGGACCGGGGACCTGATTATAGCACTTAAACAAAAAAAGTCTGATTTTCATGATGTCACCTTTAAATTTATGTTCCTTTAATTCATCTGAGGTCATGCTGTGATGTATCAATCTGCAAATTCGCTGGTCAGATTTTGCTAAGTTTAAACTGTACAACGTAGCAAAATGAGAAACAACTTTGCATGAGTTTGTGTTTCCGCTCTTCCGTGTTTGCATGCGTATGAATGAAAGTCAATGGCACGAAAAGTATAGTGTGACTGGCTCTTAATGAATTTCCCACTGATTATTAGTATGTCTGCATACTGAATTGGCTGGTTTTAACATGCAATAGACTGTGGTATGACACTTCGCATAGTTTGTGAATGGCAACACAATTGTGTTGATACTCTTACTTGGGTATGAATCACTCAATTTTGAAAAGAACCGACCTAAGAAATATGCCATCTTTGCTTGACGCGCTTAATGTTGCCACTTGCCAGTGACGGCATTAATCCAGGGATTTAAACAGCAATAAACTTGTCAAAAAAAACCTGCAGTTTTAACATCTCTAGCCTCACGTAAGCCTTGACTGCTCCACATAGACAAAAGAGCACAAGGAAGATGTGTCGTTGGTACACCTAGTCTTTCTGGGAGATTTGTGGGTTGACTTATCAACGTGGAGCTTATTCAAAATTTTTAAAGGAATGTGACTGACATGATATGTCTGAATAATATGCACGTCTTTGTGAATTCACTAGCACAAGCACTCAACGCTTGATTGAGAGGTGGAAAATAGCCGTTTACAGAATAAAAGCAGGTATTGCAGTGAACAATTCATCCTTTGTGTGGTGTAAACGGACACATTCCTGTCTCATGCCCTGCCCTAAGGGAGTTAACATTAGTCAAGAGAAGCATTTAGTATATACTTGTGTATGATTATTATTGCTATTATCATTTATATTGTTATTTATTATTAGTATTATTATTGCCATTACATCAGGTAATGGCCTTGGCAAAGATGTTGAACAGAAGTAAGGAATGAAAGAATAAAAATAAGTAGTTTGAATCATAGCATTACCAGAGATGTTGGCTCAAGTGACTGGAAGACTAGGATGAGGAAATATTCAGCAGTATCGTATTGTGTGAGTCCAAAGTAAACTCTAAAAATGATTAATGATGTTTAAGATTTTGATGAATGTAAAGTAGCATGCAAGAGAAAAGTTCAAAAACATAAGCCGCCAGTTATCATCTTATTCAGAGAAATGTTATTAAGTCTCAACGTTTGTATTTCCATCTTTTGTTTCTTTCAAATTGATGGAAAAATCTCCACATGTTTGCTTTCTCATCTATAGCAGAAACTTCTCTGGTTCCTTTTTCGGTTGTGCAAACCATTGCAGTCTCTCTGTAGTCAACGCTGGTGCCACTTGTCTTCGTGACCTTTATATCTGTTCTCTGGAAGTCTGAGATATACAAGTAGGGCTCAACAATAAGTATATTTTTTCCTAGTCAGGCCAGCAATTTCAGTATGTGCTGCCCTGCCAATATTTTCACAGGCCCCACCACATTTTACTTTTTATTTTATTTTATTTATTATTACACATCTACACTCTTAAAAATAAAGGTGCTTCACAATGCAAAAAGGTTTTTTGTGGCGAAAGAAGGTTTTTCAGATTATAAAAAGGTAGGAAAGAGATGGTTCTTTTAAAAAACCTTTGACTGAATGGTTCTTTGTGGAACCAAAAATGGTTCTTCTATGGCATCGCTGTGAAGAACCTTTTAAAGAACCTTTATTTTTAAGAGTGTACTTGCCAAAATAAATGAACATTAAATACAGATTTGAGTAGGAACTTTATTATTTTTGAGTGGAAAATAGCCGTTTACAGAATAAAAGCAGGTTGTTTTCAGAAACACTTGTCTCTGATACATTTTATTTTATTTTATTTTATTTTTTTAACTTTTACTTTTTATTTTATTTATTACACATCTACACTCTTAAAAATAAAGGTACTTCACAATGCAAAAAGGTTTTTTGTGGCGAAAGAAGGTTCTTCAGATTTTAAAAAGGTAGGAAAGAGATGGTTCTTCAAAGAACCTTTGACTGAATGGTTCTTTGTGGAACCAAAAATGGTTCTTCTATGGTATCGCTGTTAAGAACCTTTTAAAGAACCTGTATTTTTAAGAGGGTACTTGCCAAAATAAATGAACGTTAAATACAGATTTGAGTAGGAACTTTATTATTTTTGAGTGCTTTGTTATTCAACAGACTTTTACAGATATGTAGGAAATTAGATGCCTAGGACACCAGTCAGTTTTGCGGTAATTATGCATAAATCAGACCAATCAGAATCAAGTATTTCAGAGTGCTTTGTAATCGTTTTTATTTGCTGTTTCAAGACTGTTACAAGTCATTATCCTCTTCTGTCGCTCATCTGTGTTAGCCAACTAATAAAATTACATATTAAATTCAGAATTTGCATCAGCAATGTTCAATATTACTCAAAGTCCAAATGAATGGCTTAGCAGGGTCGCCGATTGGACAAGTGACAGTCAGTCTGAGATTGTGAGCTGGATTGTTTTAGACAGGTTGGTATATAATGACAACACACATTTAGCAAAAAAAATTATATGGTAATGAATTTGGTCTGCAGAGAGACCTACTAGACACCAGAGTATATAATTACAGCTATTTATAGCTTGGAAGCATTCATCATCTTGTCTCAAAATAAACAAGCAGGTCAAGCACCCATATTTGATATTTTTGTGTTAATCTGAAACATATTGTGCTCATTGCTTTTAACAAAACTGAGGCGGATGCTCAGCGATGCAGATCCTGGCATATCAGTTTGTGCATTGTCAGTGTTTAGCATGTGTGTAGGCTTCGACGTTCAGATAAGTGCACACAATAGCTCACCTCATTCTTTCGAGATCCTAAATGACAGCACCTGTCAACTGCAATGACACACGTGCTGTGTGTGTCAGAGAGTTGGTTCAGTCAGAGACCACTCACATGTGGTAGTTGTTGGTTGCTGTCAGCACAAGGTTAACTGTCAACTGTCAGGAGCTGAACAGAACCTTGTGTGTGACTGCGCTGTTCTCGAGCAAATGAAATAGCATGATGAAAAACGTGTGGCCGGATTAGATGGATTGCACTATACTAGTCACTTTAGAAGTGTTTGCACAAAGCCCAGACCCGAACACCTTTGGGATACATTTTGAATGCCGACTGTTAGCCAGACCATATCACCCAACTTCAGCGTTTGACCTCACTGAAGCTCTGCTGTCTGGATGGTAACAAATCCAACAGCTAGGTTCCAAAATAGTGCTGGCCGATATACTGGTTCAAACGGTAAACCGTTCTAATTACTCGCACAGTATGGAACGTAGACAGTGTAGTGAATTGTGAGGGGTTCCCTGTTAACTGCATACACTTTTGACTAGTAGTTGGATAACTTTTAGAACTATTAACTAATTCTTTAACTGGGCAAATAAACTGGCAGTTAAAACGGCAAAGCCAGAGACGCTGAAGATGAATGCAAAGAGGAGAAAATACTGCAGGAGGCAGAGAAAACTCACTTTCACCCAGCACAAAATGTTGGAAGAAAATCCTAAATTCTCAGTTGGGGGTGGGGATTTATATGAATATATTACTGAGGGAAACTGACTGTCTTCAGAAAAGTTTAGATGGTATTTTCTTTTCATTTTAAAGGGTTAGTTCACCCAAAAATGAAAATTAGCACATTATTTACTCTTCCTCCAGGCATCCTAGGTGTATATGACTTCCTTCTTTCAAACAAATGCAATCGGAGTTATATTAAAAAATGTCCTGGATCTTCCAAGCTTTAGAACGACATAGGCGGGTGTTTCTCTTCATCAGTCCAACACAAGTCCAATAAGTGCATCTATCCATAATAAAAAGTGCCTCACATGGCTTTGGGGGGTGAATAAATAGCAAATCAATGCATTTTTGTGAGAAAGATATCCATATTTAAAACATAATAATCACTTTAATCTAGCTTTCGTTAACAGTTGTACACGGAAGCAGCTCCAGGCGGATGATGTAAGACGCATGCGCCGCTAAGATGTGACGAATGTAAACGCACCGTGGAGAAACCAAAATTAGAAGTACACACGAATTAGAAGTACAAAACGAGGATTTGTAAAGAAAAAAATGTCAAAGGATTTCGATACATACCAAGAGGAGACTGGTTTTCCTTTGCTAAAGTAAGAACACTTCGCTGCCTTTGCTTCTGTAAACAAACGTTGGTTTTCACGAGACTCATCAGCGCATGCGCAACACAAATGTGGAGCTGCTCCAGGCAGATGAGATTCAAGTGATTATTACATTTAAGATATGGATATTTTTCTTACAAAAACGCATGGATTCGCTACAGGAGGCCTTTATTCACCCCCCAGAGCCGTGTGAGGCACTTTTATTATGGATATTGGACTTGTTTTGGACTGATGAAGAGAAACACCCACCCATTGCCATGATAGAGCTTGGAAATTCCTGGATAATTTGTAATAAAACTCCGATTGGATTCGTCTGAAAGAAGGAAGTCATATACACCTAGGATGTCTGTAGGGTGAGTAAATAATGGGCTAATTTTTATTTTTGGGTGAACTAACCCTTTAACTCTGTATAATGCATATTAATGTTGTGTTAAAAGCACAGCGCTGCTTGTTTACAGCGGTAACCAAGGAAACACTGTGCCGCTGCTGTTCCATAAACGCCACCTGCTGTCAGAAAGTGAATATGCGTTCTCATTTAGCCCATCTTTTGTTTTTGTTTCTTGCAGATGTTTTATCTAGCATAATTTCACACAACTAAGGTCAGATCATTTTGTTTTTGCTCATGCTACATGTAACATGTTTGTTTAAATCGTGATTAAAATGGAGTGGTTTCATGCATTCTGATTTGTATAAAGGCACAGTCAGGGAAAAAAACATGATAAACTGTGAAACCGTCTGAATCCAGATTTTTGGTCAAACCAACCAGCTCTATTCCAAAATCTAATGGAAGACTACTGGAATAGTGTTTTTTTTGTTTTCTGTTTTTTTTTTTTTCTTCCAGTGCTTTTGAAATTAAATGTTCAACAAGACAATAAGCATCAGTGAGGTCAGGCAGAAATGATTGGTGATGGGCTCTGGCCTGCTCTTCCAAGTCATCCCAGACATTTTTAAAAGGCGTTCAGGTCTAGACAAGGCCAGTCGAGCTCCTCCACACCAAATCTAGTAATTAAAAAAAAAAAGTTAAAAACTGATTTTTTTTTTTCATTTAATTATAATTTAATTTGATTATAATTAATAATATGTTAAAATAAATATTTCTATTTTAATTTTTAAATTAGACAAAAAAATAAAATTAACTAGTCTTTTAGTTTTTAATTAATTATTCATTTAACCAAAATTTTTTTTTTTTTTTAATTAAGAATAATTCAGTTTATTAGCTCAAATAAAGATCTCTAGTTTGGAGTCAGTAAAGGGGGTTCCTGAGCCCTACTGATGGAGCTGTGGGGCTATATGAGACGAAAAAGGTTGAGAAATGCTGTCTTCTGGAAACATAAGATGTGGTAAAAATAGAGCTTTGTTTTTACAAGGATGGAGACAGTTTAAGAACATCTGTAACAGGCTAAATGATTCCCTAATTATTCGCAGTCATGGTTTCTCCCCTCCCTCCCTCACTCTCACACACTCAAGCTTGTATGAGCTCTGCGATTGCTACAGACAAGTTGCGCCTGGGGCAACCCCAACCGCAGCCCATAATGATCCAGGCTGTTGCCATGTTTACATGTGTGTTTATGTTTGAGGGAAGGAGTGAATGATGAGGTGAGCGTGTCTGGTTGAGGAGGCAGAAGAGCGAGGGAAGTTGGTGTCATCTGAAGCATAGATTTAATTAGCTGATGAATTCCAATCCTGACGTGCCGAAGCCGTGAGGAGTGTAGGAGTAGTATCGACAGAGGAGGCCAGCTCCATTAGGTAGAGCCGAGAGAGAAAGGGTGTTCGCATGTGCACGAGTCGCCCCGGGCCACGGGGACTTTCCCGATGTCAGACATAAATCCTGCCCCCCTGACAGTTCCAAGTTGCTGTGGAGACACGAAGAAATTGCTTCTGCAGCACAATTTTCGACGAGTCTCCCGCTCACATCGGATAACGTGTAAAATGTGGCCGCACTTACATAAACAACAAAATCCCTGTAATTTCCACGTCTTTTCTTAGCCTGCGAATGCATAGAGAGAGCGATTTGGAGTTCGCAGCGCACTTACGTGCATCAGCGCAATGGCTACTGCTACTAGTAACAGCTGGAACGAGCAAATTACGGTATCGCTATTTCTCTAATAGCACTATTTTGGCATATTTATGACATTTGAAATCCATGTCCTGGCTGTTTGTTTGGAGAAAACAATGCCCGAGAAATGAAAATTGCTTGCGGCGTGGCAAGATGCCGTGAAAGCGCTCCGCACAATCTGAAGACATAAATCTACTTGTACCTGACAGAAACATGTCTCTCTTAGTTCTAACTGGTATGATTGAATGTTTTGGCTCGCATTTTAAGAGCATGTTTGCACAGTCCAAAAAACTTAAAGCTAATTATCCCAGCAACGGTAATGATAGCTATTGGATGAGCGCCAAGCAACACAACTAAAGTCAATCCGTTGCTGCATTATAAGGATTATTTTGGAAGTGATGCGAATTTGCGTTGTGAGGATGCTTAAATATTGTTTCAGTCTCACGATAATTAGCTGTCAGTCGCTTTTGTTTTCTCTCTGAGGTGTGGTTACAGATGCGCACTAGGGTATTTCGGGACTAATTCAGATCATGCCTGTTGCCGAGGGTTTGTCTCGATGGAAAAAACGTGTAGGTGCGATTCTGAGAAGCGCATGTCAAATTTGAGGAACAGGTTAGATGAGTTATACTCTCCCTCTCTTTCTCCTGCTCAGTTCCTGTCTGTCTTTCTGTTTCTTGCTTTCTCTCCCTATCTTTAACATCTCAGTTTCAGTCAGGGATTCCCCGGCTCGCTCGTGTTTGGGAATTGAGTATGTCTGAACTCGTTAAATTAGAGCAGACCTTCTCGCTCAAAAACACGGTGCAATTATTCAGTCAGATGGTGTAGCACCTCAAACTATTTGCAATATCAAAGAAATAATTCATGCAAAAATAATGTTCATTTACTTAAATCACCCTCGTTCCATATGAGTTTCTTTCTTTCATGGAGCACAAAAGAGAAATTTTGACAATCCACTAGTTGCCTCTCGGCATATAAATACTATTAATTTAAAGTTTTCAAAAGGATGCAAAGGCACAAAAGTATCATAGAAGATCATACAGGTCTGAGTGCTAAATTAATCTTCTAAAGTCATACATTGTGCCAGGAACAGGCTGAAATTAATATAATTTTTCACTGAAAATCTTGACATCAATGCTTGTTCTCTGTCCTGCATTCATGAGAGAATAACCGTGACTGATTTGTGATCAAATTGTTATTTTAAAAGGTTAGTTCACCCAAAAATGAACATACTGTCATTTATTACTCACCTTCATGTTGTTCCAAACCTGTAAGACCTTTGTTTATCTTCAGAACACAATTTCAGATATTTTTGATGAAATCAGAGAGCTTCTGACCCTGCATAGACAGTAACGCCACTACTATGTGGCCCAGAAAGGTAGCAAGGACATTGTTAAAAAATTACATACGACATGAGAAGTTAAAACGTAATGTTACGAAGCTACAAGAATACTTCTTGTGCGCAAAGAAAACAAAGATACCGACTTTATTTAACAGTTTCTACTCTTCTCTACCTTTCTGGGTCTTGAATGTGTCAGTTGTATTGCTGTCTATGCAGGGCCAGAAAGCTTATGTATTTCATCAAAAATATCTTCATTTGTGTTCTGAAGATGAACCTAGGACTTACGTGTTTGGAACGACATGAGGGTGAGTAATTAATGCCAGAATTTTCATTTTTGGGTGAACTATCCCTTGAAGTCAAATCTTTTCAGTGATCAGCTAACAAAATCCTTTAAGATTCAAATTTTCAGTTGATGGTCAGTTTTGTTTGTAAAATAGTTTGAAATACCCTGTAAAATAAAACTAGAGAATTAGAACTAGTAGTCATTCATTTTAAGCATTAGTCGAATATTAGTCGCACATTTATGAATAAGCCATATAAATCATAATAATGAGCCTTTAATTGCCTACATAGCCTAATAAGCGCTAAAGTGCATGCAAAAAAAAGCTTGCCACAGCGCACCGGCAGATATAATAATTAAAAATGTGTCTGGGAAAAACAGCAAGGAGATTACATTAATGTTTTAATAATTTATTGATTAACGTTTGGTTAGCGTTTTCTTTGTTTTCGGCTTAAGAGTTGACGACACTGACTCGTCATCTCCGCAGTAGTGATGTGCCTGTATGCACATTTCATATGGATTACGTGATATGAGAATATTTGTTTTCTATTTGAATTGGTTCATTTGAAAGCAGACATTTCACTCTCTATAGATAAATTTTTCCTGTCTGCAAGGCAAGTATACACAGAGTTTCGATGCTCAAGTTCACAGAGTCCGAGACGGCAGAAAGCACATTCTATTTGCTCATTTATTTTACAAAAGTGCAATGTTTCGTTGTTATTGTGAGTGCACACAAATAAAAGTAGAGTGTACAGATTTTAAAGATGTATTACTCTTATCTGTATGACCAAAAATGACAGAGTGTTTTAAGTGACTGCATCTGTCTTGCAGGGAGCGCGCTACTGTTTAGCTTCCACACTCCGCACAGACACTTGAATAGCGCACATTTTTCTAGTTTAACATTAGATTGAGCAGCCATGTAAAGTTGATACTACATACATCTTTCAGATGAAAAGCCATATTTGAGGTCGATGGATGTCCTGCTCGATGTATTATATTACCACATAGTCCAGCCGTTAACAATCTGTCTGTCACGGATCGTGTGACTTCGCCACTTCCTGTTTTTCTGCGACTAAGCAACGAATAAATTTAGGTCGACCAAGACTTTTCTCGTCGACTAACGGTTAGTCGACTATTAGGGGGCAGCCCTAAAAAAACAGATAATGGTTTGTTTGATAATATTGTGGTGCTGTGCTTTTGATTGCTTCCATATTATATGCATATACAACATTTAGTTGTCTGACCCAGTTTACATGAGCTAGAAGACAAATGGTTTGATGCTCTGTGTGTTTTCCAGTAACAGCAGAGCATGCAGCTCTATGCAAACAAAGACACTTGATATCAAGCAAAGAAAATATTCCCTCTCTCAGCTTAGAGGGTTTTTGCACTGAGTTTTATTACCAGGCAGTTACTTGTTTTCATATTTCCTTAAATTATGTTTATGTTGGCAACTTCTTGGCTTATGTTATTGAGTTATGTCATAAGACTGAATTGCATTTAGCCATTTACTTGTGTACTTTTGCATTTAACTCTTACGCATAAATGCCTTGTGTTTGTCAGATCTCCTTTGACCTGGCTGAGTACACCGCAGACGTTGACGGGGTGGGGACCCTTCGGCTGCTGGATGCAGTGAAGACCTGCGGTTTAACTGAGACCGTCCGCTTCTACCAGGCCTCCACCAGCGAGCTCTACGGGAAAGTACAGGAAATTCCCCAGAAGGAGACCACACCATTTTACCCACGATCCCCATATGGTCAGCACGCACTCATCTAAAAACATGCTGTGTCTTTATATTTTTACATTGTTATATTAATAATAAATAAATAAATCTCTTTTTTTTCATAGGTGCTGCTAAGCTCTATGCATACTGGATCGTTGTAAACTTCAGGGAAGCCTATAACCTCTTTGCTGTGAATGGGATCTTGTTCAATCATGAGAGTCCTAGAAGAGGTCAGACACACACCAAACACAAAATGAAATTTTTTTCTTGGTTTGTTTGGTTCTTCTAGTATAGGGATACTGAGATTACTTTGCTTCGGGGCCACTTTCTGGTAAAAGTACGCCTGATGTGGTTTCATTTTCATCTGGTTTTGAAAAATGTGCAGTAACCAACAGCCACTGCTATGTGTTAGACCTCATAGTTTCTATCACCCCATTCATCAAAACAGGCATAAGTTCTGGTCAGTTTTAACAACTCAGCCTGCTTTTTTAATTTCCATAACAAAATAAGAGTAATGTACAGTGGGAGTTTAAAAATATAAATCTTGCATACAGGGACATTTATAAAACTTAAATGCTTCCAGTTTTTACAGGTTCACCCAAAAATCTAAGATCTGTCATCATTTACTCACCCTCATGCTGAATGTATGACACCCAAATTATATTTGAAAGGATTTTCATTTTTGGTTGGACTATCCCTTAAACCCTACCCCATTCAAAAGTTTAGGACAAGTAAGATTTTATGTGTTTTTGAAAGAAGTCTCTTATGCTTACCAAGGCTGCATTTGATCAAAAATACAGTAAAAACTTTAATATTCTGAAATGTTTAAAATAACTGCTTTCAAATTTTAATATTTTAAAATGTCATTTATTCCTGTGATGCCAAAACTGAATTTACAGCAGCTGTTTACTCCAGTGTTCTCCTTCAGAAATCATTCTAATATGCTGATTTGGTGCTCAAGAAACATTTATTATTTTTATCAATGATAAAATACACACAGCTAAATTAAGTGTGGAAACCGTGATTTTTAGATAAACAGATTTATTTAATGCAGAGCAGCATTTTCTTAAAATGTGAGTCTTTTGTAGCAATGTCTTTGCTGTCATGATAAAAGTATCAGTTTATTTAGGAAGAAAATCTTACTGACCCCAAACACTTTTTCAATGTAACGTAATGCTCGCTACACATACACTGCCGTTCAAAAGTCTTGTGCTCCTCAAGGCTGCATTTACTTGATCTAAAATACAGAAAAAAACAGTAATATTGTGAAAAAAAAATATTACAGTTTAAAATGTTTTTTTTATGTCAGTCTTCAGTGTCACATGATCCTTCAGAAATCATTCTAATATGCTGATTTATTACTTTTATTATCAATATTGGAGGCAGTTGTGCTGATTAATATCTTTTCTAAAACCTTTGATTCTTTTTTCAGGATTCTTTAATGAATAAAAAGTAAAAAAAAAAAACAGCATTTATTCAAAATAGAAATCTTTTCTAACAATATAAGTCTTTACTATCACTTTTAAATAAAAATAATTTTTTAGAATAAAAATTTACTGACCACAAACTTTTAAATGGTAGTTTACGTCTTACAAAAGATTTCTATTTTAAATAAATGCTGTTCTTTTGAACTTCTTATTTATTAAAGAATCTGTAAAAAGTATCACAGGTTCCAACAAAATGTTAAGCACAACTGTTTTCAACATTGATAATAAATCAGCATAATTGAAAAGATTTCTGATGGATCATGTGACACTGAAGAATGGAGTAATGGTGCTGAAATTTTAGCTTTACATCACAGGAATAAATTACATTTTAAAATCTCTTCACATAGAAAACAGTTATTTACATTGAAATAATATTTCACAATTTGACTTTTTTTCTGGATTTTTGATCAATTAAATGCAGCCTTGATGAGCATAAGAAACATTGTTTAAAAAAAACATTAAAAATCGTACTAATCCCAAAGCCTTTGAATGGCAGTGAATGTATTTTAAGGAAACAAATTTAAAATCCAAAGGATGGATTACAGTAAAACAAATTCATCTGTCCTTTTTGTGTTAGATTTTTCTTTTTAAAAACAACAGATATTAGCTACTAGATGGAACCTCTGAAGCGTGAATATGCCACGAACAGACTGTCAGTGCCTTGATGGCAATCTTGGCA
This sequence comes from Labeo calbasu, assembly GCA_019740295.1. NCBI lineage: Eukaryota > Metazoa > Chordata > Actinopteri > Cypriniformes > Cyprinidae > Labeo > Labeo calbasu. Next base: position 2,075 of record JAHKKF010495930.1, on the reverse strand, counting down.
CAGCAGAATTGTTTACGTTGTAAGTGTGGCGTGACACAGTAACTACATCGCTTCCATTATAAACGCTTGAAGTGTAGATATTTTCAGCGATTGTAATGGGAGTGACAGTTGTGTGATGTCACGTGATTAGAAATAGTTTAATTTAATTTCTCATTCCGACAGAATCTGACTTATCTAGACGTCAAGATGGCTCAGTAGTTTATGAGATATACAACAACAGCACTGCAAAGAAAGTGATGCAAGAGTCCAGGGAGAATGTTGTATTTGTGGCCAAAACCCATTGTGATTGGTTTACGGGGGAGTATCATGACACAACATTTGGTAAAGGGAGAAGCCATGACATCTTCTCAACAACAAGAGTGTTATTCTGTGCCCCCACCCACAACCTCAGAGCACAGGAAGAGCGATGATGTCATCCGCTAGCAGTTTTGGCGTGGATTTTGAAGCCGGTGACACAAACACATCCAACTAGACGGTTCAAGCGTGTACGTATATGTCGAAGAGGGAGTACAAGGCTGGAGGAGGGTTAGAGATATCTAGACAGGGAGAGAGAGATGGATAGGATTGTGTGAAAAAAGCCAACTTCATTTCCTGCCCGATCTCAGCGGTAGCCTCCCCTCATTGGGCGGGCCGGCGATGATGAGTTAATCTGGTTTGGAATTCACTTCGGAATTTTAGCCGGTGTCCACTTTCACCAATAAACAAACTCGCTCTGAAAGAGTTTACGAAATATGAGAAGAGTAAAATAATCTGTTACAAATCCGCCACAGAGACGTCTAGGGTGTGTGCGCATGTGAAAGCAGTTACACTTTGACACCTATTCAGGTCCGTATGTCTAATAACAGTGTGTGGTTGAACGAGAGAAACGGTCGTGCCAGTCAATCAGACGACATCTGAGGGCTCCTCCATTACACGCTCATCTCTCGTCTTTTTGTTCGCTCACGTTCCCTCTTTTCTGTTGAAAGACGAGCATTTTAAGAAGTTAAACCTCTCCAGGTGAGAAGGGCTGCACCTGTATGAAGGTGTCGATGGACCTCTTACCTATCGCAGACACGTACACGCACATGTACGCGCTGCTGGATGTGCCGTGAGATGTTTTGCTCTTTCACTCCTCGTCTACCCGCCTCACGCACCTGTGTTTGTGTTGTCATGTTGTCACGGCAACAAAGAATGGAAGTGAATGAGATGCTCCTTTAATGTCTCAAATTAAACATCACTCTTCACCTTGTATCTCTCTTGCTTTCTGCTTCTCACTCTCGATATCTCCGACTCACACTCCCACATGCTCTCCCAAAAGCTGACATGGTTGGTTACTTGGGGCTCAGCAATAAGGTTTTTTTTTTCTGATGGTTGGGCCATTGCTACTTGATTTTCTCATTTTATATTATACATTTTATTTTATAAAAATATTTTAAGAAAGACAAAACCCTTTTGCTCACAACTTAAGCCTTTTATTGTGCTTTTACACTACTTAAGCTTTATTTATTCTTTTTTAATAAAGTTTTAACAGTAACACTTTACAATAAGATTCATTAGTTAACATTAACAAAGAACAATAAATATTGTAATAAATGTATTGATCATTGTTTGTTCATGTTAGTTAATACATTAACTAATGTTAACAAGACACCTTATTGTAAAGTGTTACCGTTTTAACATTTATTTTATAATATCTTTTGTCTTATTTAACTACCTATGATTTGTTAGGTGTGTGAGGTTCAGTGGTTTTATTTTTATTATTATAAAATAATTATACAACATATTATAGAAAATATACTAGAGTATATTGTATTAGAATATAATATTTTTATATATTATAATATAATATAATTATATATAATGTATTAGAATATAATATATTTTACATATCATAATTTTTTATTTTTCTAATTTTTAATAATTTTGTATGTATATATATTTCTTAAATATCATTATCATTCATTTTTCAAGAATATACATTTTTATCAGTAGTAATTGTTTAAGCTTTATTTAATCTTTTTTAATAAAGTTTTAACATTTTTTATAATATTTTTGTCTTATGTAACTACCCATGATTTGTCAGGTGTGTGAGGTTT
>JAHKKF010495926.1:0-12210 GCA_019740295.1 Labeo calbasu | reverse complement strand
AAATTTACCCTGATCTTCAAATTCCAAAAGTTTTCACCCCCCGCTCTTAATGCATGGTTTTACCTTCTGGAGCATCAGCGAGCATTTGAACCTTCTGTAATAGTTGCATATGAGTCCCTCAGTTGCTGTGAAAAACGGATCTCAAAATCATAGAGTCATTGCTGGAAAGGGTTCAAATACACAAAAATGCTGGAAAACCAAAGAATTTGTGAGACCTAAAAGGTTTTTCTGAGGAACAGCAGGCAGTTTAACTGTTCAGGACAAACAAGGGACTCATGAACAACTATCACTAAACAAAAAAACACAGCTGTGGATCATTCAGGTAACAACACAGTATTAATACTCAAGGGGATGTAAACTTTTGAACCGGGTCATTTTTAAAAACTCAGTTATTATTTTCTCTTGTGGACTATATGTAAACCTCTATTGTGTGAAATATCTTATTCAGGTCATTACTAAATAAAAAATTACATGCATTTTGTATGATCACTCTTATTTTGGTAAAATAATTAACATTATTAATGATTCTGAAAGGGGGGTGTAAACTTTTGACCTCAACTGTATAAACTCACAATTGTAAGAAAAAAGTCTGAATTGTGAGATTTAAAAAAAATGGAATTTGAAAAAATTTTGAGTTTTATGTCACAATTCTGAGAAAAATTAGCCAGAACTGTTAGATACAAACTCAGAAAACCAAAGCCAGAATTGTGAGATTAAAAAGTCACAATTACTTTTTTCTCTCTGATGGAAATCAGAGGTCTTCCATACTTTCCCATAGTCTGATACTTCATATTAAGCTACAAAATGACAAAAAACATCATGTAACTATCAAAAACGTAGTCAATATGACTTATGCACAAACTTGTTAGGTGAAAAAGCTCACTTGCCGTTCTCAAATTGAATTTTCCATTCTTTGTATTCAAACTCATACAGTAGACTAATCAAATTCCACAGAGTTAAAATCCAACTGATGTTCTTTTCGTCAGGATAAAGGTGAATATTTATTGAAAAGGGGTCAAGGAAATGGGTGAGTTCATTTGGATGCTGTGTACTGGGTGGAGAGATGAAAGGTGACAGATAGTGACGGAAAACAAAAGATAAGCTCTATTGTTTTTGCTATAAACTCACCGTCTATCTATTTACCCGCTGGCAATGACCTTCACATGTTTTTAACGATAAAAACGGTGTTTAAATACAGTTGAAATGTAGGAAAGCCATAAAGGAATTTCCATTTACTTACAATCTTTAACAATACACTAACTGAACCTAGCGTTTTGTGCTTTCTAATTACAGCTTAAATGTTTTTATGACTTATATAGTCTGATATAGTGAGGATATGGAGGAAAAAACAGCTCAGGTTTATTCAGATGCTCAAAAAGGAGAAAAAATATGCAATTTGGTGCAGATATTTATATGATGAAATTCTAATGCTGGTAATGTAAATCAATTAGGTCTTTATAACAGTACAGCAGATACTGACATAAAATGATCTAAATATCATTAGATACTCTGTATCTCCAATAATATGTCTTAGTAAGATGAGATTGAAGTGATCCAAACATATAATGCAATGCAATCCAATGATGATGAACAAATAAACATTCCTTAAAAGATGTGATATGTTGTGGAGGCTTGGGAAGATCATTCCTCCACTGAGGAACATTGAAAGCAAATCTTCTGGAAACAAATGTTCCACAAATGTTCCTCAAAAGGAAGATTGTCAGGAGGTTTGTCTAAACAAAAGTGTAAAAATAAAAGTGTGACAACTAGCCCCGGTCTCCCCTGTGATGTAATACTGTTGACATTTCCAGTCACTTAATGGTGCAAACTACTTTCATTATACTTTCACTGGAAAATTGCACAATTACATTGTTACAAGAACGTCCTTTGTTTTCGCCCATCAGATTATCTAAAATACTTTTCTTTATTGAAGAGTTCCTTTATTTTCTATTGTATTTAAGGCCTTAAGGCTCAGGAGAATTCCCGTTGCTCAATAGCGGTAGGGTGTTATTGCATATGGCAGGCGAACCGCATGTCCTTCCTTCAGCAAGCCTACAGAAGCAGATCGCCATTATACCAAGAACAATGGTTCTCAAACAGCGCCGTTCACCCCGAGCTGCTGTAGATGTTATGTTAGATTAGATGCCATACGCTCATTTATAGTCTAGAGGGAGCAGGCACAAAACTCGGAACTGCTTTTGTGCGCTGCAAAAGAGAAACTTTCACTGTCAGGCGTAGTAGTCCGAGCAACATTGACGTGAGTAAGACAAACAGAGCTATTGTGAAGCTCAGTTGGCTCATTTGACATTCTGATGAAACTATTTTTGGTAAAAGGACTCAGCAATCGGAGAAAAAAGGGAACTATACACACAAAAGAGGAATTTGTGTCTGTAACGTATCGTTCTCTAACAGATTTGGAGAAATGTAGCATTCTATCATTTGCTCAGCTATGGATGTGAATGGGTGCCGTCAGATTGAGAGTCCAAATAGCTGATAAAAACATCACAATAATCCACACCGCTCTAGTCCATCAGTTAACATCTTGAGAAGACAAAAGCTGAAACAAATCCACCATCAAGATGTTTTTAACTAAAATACATTGAGTCCATAATCCATAATAACACTTCGTCCAGTGAAAAAGTGGTCTGGTCTGAATCAGGAGAGAAATCTGCAAAGCCAATACAGCTCTAAACAAATATGTGGCTGGGTTTTGATGTGAAAGACAACATCAGATAGACTTTTTCCACTTAAAGTAGCGTTATTATGGCTTATGGACTCGTATTTTAGTTAAAAACAATCTAATGATGGATTTGTTTCTTACAAACAAGCAGCTTTTGTCTTCTCAAGATGTTAACTGATGTACTGGAGTGGTGTGGATTACTTGTGGATTATTGTGATGTTTTTATCAGCTGTTTGGACTCTCATTCTGACGGCACCCATTCACATCCATTGGTGAGCAAGTGATGGAATGCTACATTTCTCCAAATCTGATGAAGAAACAAACTCATTCTAATTTTGGATGGCCTGAGGATAAGCACATTTTCAGCTAATTTTCATTTTTGGGTAAACTATTCCTTTAAGTCATTGTTTTAAGGATTTGGTCACAATTCTATCAAGTAACAGACAAAGTTAAGCAAAAATACTTTGATTTGATGTGTCATTTCATCACTTGCTCACCAATGGATGTGAATGGGTGCCATCAGAATGAGAGTCCAAACAGCTGATAAAAACATCCCAATAATCCACAAGTAATCCACACCACGCCAGTCCATCAGTTAACATCTTGAGAAGACAAAAGCTGAAACAAACCCATCATTAAGACGTTTTTAACTAAAATACATTGAGTCCATAATCCATAATAACACTTCCTTAAAGTGAAAAAGTGGTCTGGTCTGAATCAGGAGAGAAATCTGCACAGATTAAGCACTGTTTACAAGACAAAACAGCTCTAAACAAATATGTGTGCTCTGTTTGAGATGGACTTTTTCACTGGAGGAAGTGTTATTATGGATTACGGACTTGTATTTTAGTTAAAAACGTCTTGATGGATTTGTTTCAGCTTTTGTCTTCTCAAGATGTTAACTGATGGACTGGAGTGGTATGTGCGGATTATTGTGATGTTTTTAATCAGCTGTTTGGACTCTTAATCTGATGGCACCCATTCACTGCAATGGATCCATTTGTTAAGCAAGTGATGGAATGACACATTCTCCAAATCTAATGAAGATGCAAACTCTACATTTTGGTGTTACTATTTTAAAAGTGCTATTTAAGTCAGCATCTTCATCAATTAGTCATTACGTCTATTATTTACCCTAGAGAATGTGGTGAATCAGAACTTTAAATAGTTTGACTATCTGAAAACCTCGAGCAGAGAGAGAGAGAGAGAGAGAGAGAGAGCAGTGTAAACACGCCTCCCTCTATAAACTGTGTTAGTGTGCTCACTAGATTCATTTCATCAGAAACTGGACACTGAAACAGCAGCTCATTTATACGAAGAGAGCAAGATGCTGTGGAGGACATTCTGTTCAATCAGACATTAACATACAGTGCAATAAATTCAGAATTATTTATAATGTTCTATCCGGAATCATGTTATAAAAGTGCAAAATGGACAATGTTCTGACAGGAACTTTGTAGGCGAGACGATGAAGGCTCTTTGGGCATTCAGGTATGAGATGTTACACTTTCTTTTCACATTTTAATGTAAATATTAATATAAAACACCATCATATTGATCTTACTGATTTGTTAGAGAATTGTAAGTAGCATACATACACGAAAAGTTAAAATACTTAAAATACTATAGGAAGTTATGAAAAATAGTTCAGATAAAGAAAAAGGTTTGTTATGCACATTCTGTGATTTACAACTGTTCACTAAAGATTCTATTTGCCATTGTTAATGCTTTGCAACTGCATGTACTTTTCAATTTGTTAAAATTATCAAGTAATCTTGTAAAAATGTCCACTATCAGTCAAATGTTTTTGAAGAAGCCTCCTCTGCTTACCAAGGCTGCATTTATTTGATTCAAAATACAGCAAAAATAGCAAAATTTTGAAATATTTTTACTATTTAAAATAACTGCTTTCAATCTGAATATATTTTAAAAGTGTCATTTATTCCTGTGATTTCAAAGCTGAGTTTTCAGCATCATTACTCCAGTTTTATTTCAAATACATCATCAAAGAATCCTTAAAAGAATGTACTCAACTGTTTTAAATATTAATAATAATAATAAATGTTTCTTGAACAGCAAATCAGCATATTAGAATGATTTCTGAAGGATCTTGTAACACTGTAAACTGAAGTAATGAAGCTGAAAATGAAGATTTGATCACAGAAATAAATTACATTTTAAAATATATTCAAAGCAGTTATTTGAAATAGTAAAATATTTAACAATTTTACTACTAAAAATCTTACTGTTTAAAAACTTTTGACCAGTAGTATACAGTATGTCTTTGTAGATCATATGTCTGTAGGCCTGTATTTTGTAATGTAATGTTTAAATCGTTAATTTTTTTATTTATTTTTTGTTAAAGTACTCAGAAAAAAAAAAAAGATTAACTCGTAGTAGATAAATCTAAATTTGTTTTTTAGTTTGCGTTTGGCTGACTGCAATCTTACACTTATCAGCTGCACTAGCATATAGATGGCCTCAAAGCTAACAGAAGTGGACTACGAAACCAAAACAAAACTCTTATTTTGATTCCATGGAGTCTGACTGTACCGCTACCTTCCTTCATTCACCTCATCAAATTATTTAAACAAAACCCCGCCCCTTTCACCGCATACATTAAGCTGTGCTCCTTCACTCGCTCATATTGTTCAAACAGAAGCTCCACCCAACTGCCCGCCACTTTCATGCGCTTCACGCATAATTACCATAACAGCCCCGCCTCCCCACTCCCTTCACCACTTCATTTAAACCATCGCCCCGCCTCCTTCACTCGCTTCAACCTTCACAACCGACATCATTCAGCCGAACGCCCATAACCGTCCACACGGTCCGAGGTTCAGTGGATTACACAGATATATGGCTCAAAACATTAACGTTATCTCTCATATCGGTGCTTTTATTACTTTGTAAAAATTCCGCCGAAAAAGAGAAGACGGTTTACCTCAAATGCCCGCGATTTCTTCCGTGTAAGTAGCTCTGCGTTCATAAGCTAACATGTATCTGTTAGCCTCTTGTTTATATTTCACGAAAATATTCGAGTTGTTTACAGTCACTTCACTGCTTTTAGTCTGAATTAACTCGTTATATGTTAATGTTATTGAGATAAATAGTGTTTGAATGAAATACCGGTAGCTGCCAGTTGGCTAGGTGAAGGTTAGCAATAAATTAGCCTGTAATTTAAACCTTGTCGCGAATGTCTGCTGTGTAATAAACACAAATAAACGCTAATGATGTCACTGTTGATTAATAAACCAGTTAGTTTTTGTTAATAGCTAGAAAAACATACGAGAAACCTTTGGTATTATATCGATATTGATTTTAAAAAGACTTGTGGAATTGGCGCTTCATACATTTCCGGTTGTCTAATTTAGATAATCATTGTATAAATTACTTGTATTTATTTTGTTTAAGTTTGTAAGGTTTTTTTTTTACGTCTTTCAGCTGAAAATTTAGGTTTATTCAGTTTAAAAGCAGGTTTGAGAATGGAAAAAGACCACTGTTTTTGTTTTTTAATTATTAATTATTGATGTAATTGAAGGATTTTTCATTTTAAGATGTATATTGATGTGTGTATGTGTGTGTATACTCTTCACACTCTTCATACAAACGTGTATGAAAAGTTTCATTATAAATATATGCAGTGTCATTGGAATTTATAAGGAAAAAATGTGTGCAATAGTTATTTATTTAAATATATTAAAATACATATATCCATCAGCCCTATCCTTTACATAAAATTTGCTTTGAGAATGGAAAATGTCTTTTTCCATCCTTACAGCTTATAAAAGTCATTAAACATATTTTAGTCCTGTCATAATCTGTTTTGTCAAGATATTCTCTTTTTATAATCTGTGTGTGTATATATATATATATATTTTTTTTTTATTATACTTTGACACTGTATTTATACTTTTTATTTTATTTTGCAGGTGTACGTGAACTACGAGAACAGCTTAGGGGCTTCTGTCTACCGTGAGCAGTTTGATTTCAACGCGGAGCCCCCTTGGGATCCTAGCTGATAGCTGGAGAGGTCGACTTCTGACCTGTCCTTGTAGGTTCACATTGCTGTATCCTCACTTATGGTGTGTTACCATATACTTGTGTGAAGCTTCAAGTGCGACAGGAAGTTCTGATTTTAGTCATACCCCCCAGCCTTACTAAGCAGTTTCAGTCTTCGGCTGTTTTTAGACCTGCTTTGAGAATGGATTGCCAAGGTCAGTGGAAGTCGGTGACTCTTCTGACCTGCTGCTTTGATCGATGTGCACCGCAGGAGTCTTTCTGTTGTGACGTTGAACATGGCATTGAATGCGTCATACCTATTTGTACCTAGAATAAAAAGAGCATTAAATAAACTGCTTTTCACAGTTGAGATCCAATGCATTGATTCCTGTAAATGTTGTAATATTTATCTTCACCCTGTCTGTCACATAAGCTTGCATTTGTTTATTTCTTGCCCGTCTTGTGTTTGCAGTGGATATCGCTAGGACCCAAGAGCTCTGAGGGTTCTCATAAATAGGTGACCTGCTTTATGCCAGTCAGAACATCAGATTACGGATGAGTATGAAGGGAACACTGGATGAACCACTCTTTTCTGTTGAGCTGCTGGAAGGAAGCGCAGCTCTCCGAGATGTGATCGATAAACACATCCATAATCAAACTCTTGTAAGTGTAAAATTTAGAATTCTGCTTTGTTTTATTTATTGTGCCTTTTTTCTTCATACCAAAGTATGTTGTTTTTGCTTTAGGCGCTGAAGAGTGCATTTTTTGTTGCTGACCTTGGTGTGATCGTGCGGCAGCAAGTTCACTGGAGAACTAAAATGGAGCAGATTCGGCCTTTCTACACGGTCAGGAGCAACAGCAGCCCTGTGGTTGTTGAAATCCTGGCTGCTCTCGGAACTGGCTTTGTTTGTTCAAACAAGGTAAATATAAAGTGCATAATGTTTCTCATCTCCTCGCTAAAACTAGACTACTCGGTGTCCTAAAATAACAGCCTGGTTCTATATTTGTTTTAAAGCTATTTTTAAAATATATTATTACTTTTGTTAGCTGCATCATCTCTTTTGCCTGCCATTACTTGTCTTTCAGCATGAGCTGGACTTGGTGAAGGGCTTTGGCGTCCCGTCTCAGGACATCATTCTCGGCGGCACATGTAAACAGCTCTCCCATATCAAATACGCAGCCAAACATAACATCTCCCTCCTGGTTTGCGATAATGAGGCGGAGCTGAGGAAGATCGCACGATGCCATCCCAAAGCAAAGTGAGTTATGCCGTCACACTGCTCATCACAATACAAACATAAACGTCACAATTCTCAGACAATACCTGTTTAATAGGGGTGGGAATCTTTTGAAAACTCACAATCTGATTCAGATTCTGGGAATCATGTTCCAATTCTAAAATGTTTCCTGATTTACTAGTTGTTGTTTAAGTAATAAGTGTACTGAGGTTGAATATGAATTTTTTGTTAAAATTTATAAGTTATAAAGTACTTTTTTAAAAATAATAATAAATTAATAATAATCAAATTAGCTGTATGTACATAAAACTTAATTCCACCGTGGAATAAAACAAATAAAAGAAAGGTAAACAAGCTTTTCATAAATGTCACAAATCAGACATTTTCTCATAGTTGCGAGTTTGTCTCGCAATTTTGTTTGTTTTGCTTTCAGAATTGCAGTTTGCATCTAGAATTAGTCAAACCAAAAATTATTCAGACACCAGATATCATTTTTGATATTTTTTTTTTTATTTAAATTTTAAATTTGGGACCAAAAACTAATCCGACACTTTGACCTGACCATGTTTTGCTTAAGTGATTTTTCTATAATTGCTGATGTGACCTTTTTACACAACAGGCTGAACAAAATTGAGCATTGCTTGGTAATTGGTCAAAGTATTAATAGTTGTATAAATATTGTCATATTAAGTGAATTAATTTTTGTTTGACTGTATATCTGGTGCATAATAGCATTGCAAGGAAAAGTCAGAATTGTGAGGTTGTTGTGTGTGTGTGTGTTTTTTTTTTTTTTTTTTTCTTTTTTTAATTATTTGGAAATAAACTTGCATAATTGTATGTTCAGCATTAATTACTAACTAAATACAGCTTGAAAACATACAAGCAAACAAATCAATAAAGGGAAACAAAGAAACCTATTACAAGCAAAAACTGCTTTCACTATCTAAAAATTTTCCAGACAAGGGGGATTTTTCTCTGTGTTATTGCTGTTTGATTATCACTGATGATGTCATCAACAGTGGCAGCTCTAATAGGCTGCATTCACACTAATGCACTGGATGTTTTTTTTAATACTAATCCTCATCTTTTTGATCTGGTTTTCCCCAACAGGGTGTTGCTACTGTTGACTTCAGAAAGCTGTTGTGACCGAGAGGAGACGGCCATACCGTTCGGCTCCACGCTGAAGGACTGCAGACATTTGCTGGAGTGTGCCAGAGAGCTCAGCCTGCACATAACAGGAGTCAAGTGAGTCTAGATTGAGTTTTGAGAGAAAACTGAGTACGACTGGGGTCCTTTAGAAATTACAGTGTCCCGATCTGAACATGTCACAATTTCTAATGTCATTGTGGTGGTATCCTAATATAATAAAATGCCTTGAGAGTACAGCAGTTCAGTAAACAAGAAGATAATATTGTTTTTACTCTGTTTCGCCAACAAAAATGTTGTGCATCCCCAAGCAAAACACAGTGATTCAGTCCTATATGAATCAGCGGTTTTGAACAAATCGGTGATCCATTCGTAAGACAGTAACTCACTTTGTTCATAAATAAATTGGTTTAGTAAATGATTCAATGACTCTTATTAATTATTGTTGCTAGCTACTGTCAGTTTTAGTTTAAAATATTTAAAGTATAATTTTATTTTTAAAAAGTTCAATTTTCATAATAGTTTAAAAACATTCATCTCATACTAATATTTATGCAATTATAATTGCAGTGTATTTATAGGGCCCTATGAAATCCGTTTTATTTTTTCCCAAATTCCGTTTTTTCCATTTTAATTTTTCTGGATTCCGTTTTTTCTTGTTTTAATTTTTCTCAACTCCTTTTTAATGGTTAAATTGAATTTTATTAATGAAAGAGCATGTCTAAGTAATTAAATACAATTTCACATCAATTCAATAAAGGTTTAACAAAAATGACATGTTTAGGTCCCTATGAAATGTTTTATTTTTTCTCACCATATGTTTTATTGTCATCAAGTTCTGCATTTTAGCATGTCTAATTATTTGAATGCATACTTCATTTATTTTTAAAATAGCCTTATGAAAGGTTTTTTTTACCCTCAGAAATTCTGTGTGTATTTAAAATGTTCTGGTTATCAAATGAAGGCATGAAACATTAATTTAATTTATCTTAATTTTTGAAAATTAAGCAAACTTTTTTTTGTTGTTGTTGTGTGATTATATCCTAAAAAATAATGTTCGTTTCATTTTAGTAGTAGTAGTAATATATATCTGTCACAATGTCTTCAAGTTAAACCGGACTTTTATTTTGACGGGTTGCCATGTCTACCTTTACATTTCTGTGTGTGTATGATATAACGCTAGTTTTCCTAAAATGGAACAGTTAAATGCTCATGAAGTGACTCTTAGCAGATTGTTTATGCTTCAGTGTGTGTAGTAAACAAACCCGCTGGTCTCCTCCATTCATTAAAACAGAGACACGCAGAACATGCAAGATTCACATTTAAATGGTATTTTTGCTGCGTAATATTTACTGATACTTGCGGTTTGATCTTAAGCGTAATGACCTACTATTGATTAATTCATTCAAACTTTGACAAATTCTGTGACATTCCGGGTTATTCAGTAAATTCCGTTTTTATGACTGGATTCCGCAGTTCCGTCTGTGTTTTCCGCATCGTGGAAATTATAGGACCCTACTCATTTTGTTCATGAATAAATTAGTTTGGTAAATGATTCAATGAATCTTAATTACTGTTGATGCCTACTGTTAGTTTTAGTTTAAAATATTTAAAGTATAGTTTCATTTTTAAAAAGTTCAATTTTTATCATATTTTAAAAACATTCATCTCGTACTTGTATTTATGCAAATGTAATTGCAGTGTATATACTACTAAAAATCTGTTTTGTTTATTGATGTGATTTAGTGGTAAAAGTATGGAGAAAAAAAAGTAAAGGTAAAAATGCCTCTGGAAATCAATTGAAGGGCAAATATAGTTTTTATATGTTAAAGCTAGTGTGTAAACAAATTATAATGGTGCTTTTCTCAGAACTGACTGTATTTTTCACTAGAACAGTCTGTAATGAGTCATGCACATTTGCCCCAAGGACATTTATGAATGAAGTAAATGAGGTACATTTTGATTTCATGCTTTGCTCACAGATTCAACGTTCCCAGTTGTTGTCAGGATGCACAGGCGTTTTCTCGTGCTGTTTCCGATGCCCGCTGTGTCTTTGATATAGGGGTGAGTCATCGCTCATGCAGCCATGGATCGAATTCTGATCTGATTGTGCCATGAGCTTCCCTACCGAACCCAGAGGGGAATGATCTTTATTTGTCCAAATGTCACTTTCAGTATTTATTTCCCCCCTCGGTAACTTGTTATAAATGAATTTGATCTTAGGAGGAGCTCGGCTTTGACATGAACATTCTGGACGTCGGAGGCGGCTTTGATGGAAGTGAAGCACAATTAGACAAGGTACTGTATTCTACTGCACATTTGTACGGTTTTTCTTTTTTTTGCATTTATAAGTTCCCCCCAATTGAGCGTCTTTTGTTGTTTTCGTGTACAGGTTAACCAGACGCTGAAACCCATGCTGGACATGTATTTCCCTCTCTCGACTGGCTTGTCGATCATCGCCGAACCTGGCGCTTATTACGTGTCATCTGCTTTCACGCTGGCCGTGAATATAATCGCTAAGAAAACAGTGGCTCGTGATTTCGGTGGTCAACCACACAGTGAGTACCAGTCAATGTGCATATCAAATATTCACGATATACTGTGGCATATGTATATGTACACCCACCCACCACCGTTTTACTGTCCACATTAAACATAATCCCACTGCATGTCTAATAGGTGATACACTGATCATAAGGTCAGTGTATATAACTTGTGTTTGTTTCTTCAGATGCACTGTCTGCAAACGATGAGCCTGAGTTTCTCTACTATATGAATGATGGGGTTTATGGGTCTTTTGCCAGTAAGCTGCTGTGTGAAGATTCAATATCAATGCCTTTGGCGCACAAGGTTAATATTTCTCTGTTTGCCTTAATAATGTGACATTGACCCAATGATATCTCTGTAGGAGTCTATAAATGCATGAATATGATCTCTAGAACTGCTCTGAGCATCATTTCATGAGCATTTACCCTTTCTTTTAAGAAAAACTGTTGTCATATCATACAAACAGAAACCCAAAGGTCTTCACAGCAACCCGTCAAAATAAAAGTTTAGATTAACTTAAAGAAACTGACAGAAATCAGAAATATATTACTTAATGTAATGATAGTAGTAGTAGTAGTAGTACTACTACTACTACTA
>JAHKKF010495917.1:0-14958 GCA_019740295.1 Labeo calbasu | reverse complement strand
GCGCGATATGTGAACGGCCCCTAGAGTGTACTTTTCATTGTTTTCACTCCGTGGTCCGTCTCAACCTCACACCGCAGACATGTTGCTTCAGACAAGCAGGTGCAGGCCGCGGTTTCTGTTTGCATCATCACAACATACTGTTTCGGCCGTGTTGTTTCGGTGATAAAAATCTTTCGGCCGAAAACCGAAAATGCACTTTTGGGCCATTTTCGGCCGAAAATTTTCGGTGGCCGAATATTCGGTGCATCCCTAAGCATTACCAAAGAACAAGCCATCTAATTCTGTTAGCACCAATCTAAATTACTCAAAAATCCATTCTCAAGTTATTATAACTTCTCCCTAAGGAAATCTATTTTGTCTACATAATGGAGTGTTGTACGTCATGAACTGCTCTAATGGACTAAATTGTTGGACTAGAAGTACATTATACTCTTTTTTTTTTTTCTACCAAAAAAAAAGAGGTTTCCTTTACGCCAAAAAAAATAACATATTCCAAATATGTGTCTTCTTGCTTACTTGGCAAGGGTGGTTTTGCCTGATCCAGGAGCCCCTCTAAGTAACACCAACAACTGCCCTTCCAATTTAAGTCTGTTTCTGGGGGGCAGAGTCCATGACTCCGGAACAGTTGCAGAAGGCTTCAAAGGCGCTTGTCTGATAGGTCCATGAGCCAACCACTGAGAAGCAGGGATGGGATTAGAGTTCCAAGGTGTGGGGTTAGGAATGACAGGTGTAATGAAGGCTGGCCCCACAGTCCGGGGATGAAACTCAGTAGCCTGAGTGTTCCAGAACATGGCAGGTGTACGTAGTGCTTCCTGATGCTGCTTTGGGGCTGTGTGGTTACGGAGTTGCTCAGGTCTACGATAAACCTGGAAGGCTGAGGGCCGTGGTTCAGCAGAGGTGGCCTCCAACGTTAGGTGACCAAAGTCAAGAGATATGGTGTTGGTCTCAGGCATATGAACACCACCAAAACTTAACTCATTCACTGGTGAACTACCGCCACGGGCCTCATCGAGCCCGGGGTCAGAGTAAGAGGCCTGCTCAGCCTGCTCTGGTAAAGTCTGGGTAGCTAGAAGCTGAGTCTGGGATGTAAGAGGCAGCGAGGAAAGAGGGATTGATTGAGAAGGAGGGGGCAGAGAAGACAGAGGTATGGAGGACATCGGAGGATGCGAGCTAGTTTGTGTCTGCTGTGATGTTAATATTTGAAGCTCCTGATCTAGGAGAGCATCAAACTCTTCTGTCAGGTGTGTTTCAGTAGGACTGAGCTCCGCTTGAGATGCAGGCTGGTTTGAAAAGGCAAAACTCTGCGCTGTTCCACTCAGTGGGTTTGTCTGAGTGGTGTTGGTTCCCAGGAGAGCGGCAGCCTGCTCAAACCCTGAGACAGGAGGAGGAGGTGGGGGTGTGACCTCAGCAGCATCCGACAGCTCCAAAAGGGAATCCATCGCATTGTCCACTAATGCAGAGAGGAAAAAAGGTTATTTCAAAAAAGCAGATGTGCAATATTTAAAGCTGCAGTCTGTAACTTTTTGCACTCTAACGGTTAATAAAAGGAACCGCATGTGTCTTGCTTAAGAACATTGTACCCAGAGCTTCTTCTCTGTGTTTATGTCCATGACAATAGTCAGAATATAAAAACCTATTAAAAGTGTACTGTAGAGATTCAGGATAAGCCAAAAACACTGTTTGAAAAATGGATTCATAATTCACTCACTTATGTAAACACACAAAAAGTTACTGACTGCAGCTTTAAGAACATATTGTTTTAATATTACAATAAAAAAAGGAAAGTAGTTTTCTATTTAAATATATTTTAAATTGTAATTCATTGCAGTGACAATGCTGAATTTTCAGTAGCCATTGCTCTTTACTGTCACATGATCCTTCAGAAATCATTCTAATATGCTAGATTTGGTGCTCAAGAAATAATAATATTTCTTCTTATTATTAATGGTGAGAACAGTTTTTGCTGCTTATTATTTGTAGAAACTGTTTAAAAGTTTGGGATGAGTAAGGTTTAAAAATTAATTAACTTTCAGCAAGGATGCATTCAATTGATCATAATTTCAAATAGATTCTGTTGCTTTTAATTTTTTAATTAATTAAATAATCCTTAAACAATTTAGCACAGTTGACACAAAATATATTACGTAGCAAAAACTATAAATATAATAAACTACATAAATAAGAACCATAATTAATATTTGAGCTTCAATAAAAATGAATAATTTTGCATCAGTTCAGCATATCAGATTGATTTCTGAAGGATTTGACAATTAAGACAACTTTAAAAAAAATCTATAAAATATATTATTGGAAATATAGAAATTACATTTTAAAATACATTAAAACAGAAAACTGTTATTTTAGTTTGTAATAATACTTCACAATATTACTGTTTGTAATGTATCTCTTTTCAAACAATACAGCCACTGTGAACATGTGTCTTACAAAAACATTTTAAAAATGTTAATTATCATTATCATTATTATTATTATTTTAATTAACTTGTATGTCATGTAATTTTTCATTTTAAGAATGTAATTATATCCCATTTCAAGACAACGTCAACTCTCAAGATTTTAAATATAATATAATGATATATAATAATAATAATAATAATATGTGACCCTGGACCACAAAACAAGTCGTAAGTAGCACAGGTATATTTGTAGCAATAGCTAACAACACATTGTATGGGTCAACATTATTGATTTTTCTTTTAAGCAAAAAAAATAATAATAATATTAAGTAAAGATCATGTTCCATGAAGATGTTTTGTAAATTTCCTACCATAAATATATCATAATTTTTGATTAGTAATGTACATTTCTAAGAACTTCTTTTGGACAACTTTAAAGGTGATTTTCCCAATATTTAGATTTTTTTACACCCTCAGATGCCAGATTCTCAAATAATTCTATTTCAACCAAATATTGTCCTATCCTAACAAACCATACATGTTGTTGCATTGTACATCAATGAAACACTTATTTATCCAGCTTTTAGATGACGTATAAATCTCAGTTTAGAAAAACTGACTGGTTTTGTAGTCCAGGGTCACATATAAATATAAAAAAAAACCATATTAATATTAAGTAACTACGTAAATCTGGGTGAATGTGGAGCTTTTGATGTAGTAGTTGGTCAGGCAGCTTATGACCATCTTGCACCAAGTGAAGACCACAGAGAAACCAGCTACCATGTTCCAAAACAAATCCACCAGCTTGGTTTCCCTACAGATAATAGTAACAGATCTATTTAACTATATCTTTTTGGATTGTGTGCTGTCTCTTATAATGTTCCCAAAACTAACTTGAATCAGCCACCTGCTAAAATTACTGCCAGTGGTGTCCATTTACACTTACCTTTAAAATCTGCTTCTGAGAGCACCATGTAAATAACTTCTGGATCTAGATGTGAAAACATCTCCTGCATGTTCTGGATGATTTCATCTCGGCTTTGAGATTCCAGCTGACCGCTCCTGAACTGCGTCGATCCAAAGTTACTGTATGATGAGTCTGGCCGGGTCACAAAAGATGCATTTGGCCCGGGTGCTCGACTCTCGGAACCGCAGTATTCAGCCGCATTCCACGGGGCTCGGGAGGGACTCTGTCCGTTTTTCTTTTTCTTTGGCATTCTGCTGTGACCCCTTCACAAGACACCGACGACAAATCCACTGTTTACAAGTTTTACTGGAGAAGGAAGCAAAGTAAAATAAAACCAGACGAGCAACTCTCAACATAGAGTAAAAAATACTGCAGCGCCTCTAGTGGATGGAAACAGAATGACTCCAGCTTGTTTTATTGATAGGCAATGCGCAAATACATAGATAGACACATAGACATAGATATACATAGAACAGAAATAGAACGAGATTTCACGCCAAGTAGGCTAACACAAACGAGGAATTTGTCTTGGTGAAGCCTCCAGGACACAGGAAAGAATACAAGATTAAATAAGAATAAATACACACACTGCCGTTCAAAAGTTTGGGATCAGTAAGATTAATATTGTTTTTTGAGAAGTCTGTTATACTCATCGAGGCTGCATTTATTTGATCAAAAATACAGAAAAAACAGTTATATTTTGAAATGTTATTATAATTTAAAATAACTGTGTTCTATTTTAATAAACCTTAAAATGTCATTTATTCCTGTGGTCAAAGCTGAACTTTTAGAAGTCATTAGAAGTCTGATTTATTATCAATGTTGAAAACTGTTAATATTTTTTGAAACCTGTGATACTTGTTTCAGTATACTGATAAATAAAAAGTTAAAAGAACAGCATTTATTCAAAATAGTAATCCTTTGTAACAATATGAAAATGAATTAATTCAGCAAGGATGCGTTAAGTTGATAAAAAAAGTGTAAAGATCACATATTGTTAAATTTTTTTTTTAATAAATGCTGTTCTTTTCAACGTTTTATTAATCAAAACTAATAAATTCCAACACTGTGTATCAAATCAGCATATTAGAATGATTTCTGAAGAATCATGTGACACTGAAGACTGGAATAATGGCTGATGAAAATTCAGCTTTGCATGAAAGGAACAAATTATATTTTAAAGTATATTTAAAGTATATTAAAAATATATTAAATTATAATAATATTTAACAATATTACTGTTTTTCTGTATTTTTATATCAAATAAGTGCAGACTTGGAGAGCATAAGAGACTTCTTTAAAAAAAAACAAACAAAAAAAAAAAACATTAAAAATCTTACTGATCCCAAACTTTTGAACAGCAGTATATGTTAAATATATAAGTATAAGAAGTGTATGATTACACCAAAATGTAAATTAATAACATATATTTAAATATTTTTGGTAATTTAGTAATGTTTAGTTATTCTGTTAAGCTGTTTTATTCTTGGTATATAAGTTTGGAAACAATGGAGTCTCTTGCTACATTTATGTGCTCAAAACAGTAACAGTAAAAACACTAATATTGTGAAATAATATTACACTGTAAAATAACTGTTTTCTATTGTAGTATACTTTAAAATGTCATTTATTTCTGTGATGCAAAGCTACATTTTTTAGCATCATCTCTTCAGTGTCACACTATCTTTTAGAAATCATTGTAATATGCTGATTTTCTGCTCAAAAAATTCATATCAATGATCATTCAATATTATCAATGTTGAAAACAGTTAATTAAAGTAATATTTATGCAAGAAACATGATATACTACTAAACTGATCAAAAGTGACAGTAAAACATTTGCAATACATATTACATTTTAAATAGTAATATAATATCACAATATTACTTCTGTTTGTACTTTATTTTTAATCAAATAAATGCAGCTTTGGTGAAGAGATTCATTAAAACATTTAAAAAAATCATGTTTCACTGTGAAATTCACTCTAAATTAACTCTGAAATATTACATTGTTACACTATTATTTTCACTAATTTTTAAATATATTTCTTATGTATTAGATTTGGGGGGAATAATTAAAAAAGGTATGCTATGCTGTTGTAGTCTACATATACGGTTTTTTACGGAATGTAGAAGCTCGTCTTCTCTGATATTTACGGTAAACCAAGTTCAGTGCCGTTGAGGCGTTTCTTTTCTAACCTGTATGGTAATATTTCTCCCTCCATCGGCGCGTTGCAATACCGTCTTTCAGCCAATGGGGTCGCTGCGCCTCCACTTTCCACGCGAGGACGTTCACACAACCCTGTATGAAAGAGACGGAGCTTTGTGCCCGAAACTAAAAAAAACACCCAAACCCGAACCTGAACCCGACTCATGAATTAAAACAACGACTTGTCTGTGAGGTAATGACCGGGGAATGATTTGTAAGCGGTTGTGTTGCAACTGGGGTCGCTCGAAGGAGTTTAATTCACACAGTTTGTGTGGGATGATCAAGTTGGTGGTCGCTGTTTGCCTCGCTGAGTGAACTTATACAGAGAAAACAAGTAAACAATTCAGATTTCTTAACGTCTAAAGTTAGGATAACGGTCGGAGTGGAGTAGTGTCGAGTGAGAGATATGGAATAAATGTTTTTGGGGTAACAGGAAGCGGCGGTTTGGGATTTTAGTAGGTAAATGTGAGTGTTGGCTGGATGTTTGTTGAATAGTTTGAGGCCTGGAGCTGACGGCTAGGCCATTAGCCGCTCAAAGAGCTCTTTTACTCTCTGAGGCGCTTTTAAACGATGTTTTATTATCCAAGTAGTATGGTTATGTCTGAACGTGCATAATATGTGGAGACCCTTGTCAGGAGAGCTATAAATACACAGATAGTAATTCGTTTTAGAGTAAAAGCGCGGTAGCGGAGCGGGTCTCGTTAGCGCCCAGGCTAGTACTGCTATTAGCTTCATTAGCTTCGTGCTTTTATTCGGGATTTTCCCGCAAACTGTCGTCTGCAAGGCTTTCGTGTCATTGCTCGGTTTTAGGGGTGTTGGCTACACGTCCAGAAAGCATGAGACAGAAGTGCATAAGGTGTTTTTTAGTGTTTTTGTAGTGGTGTGGTGGGTTTGTGTGCTGAACTTTAGTGTTGTCGCCTATAGAGGCCAGTAGAGGACCGTCTGTCTGTCTGGAGAAGGATGATGGAGTTCCCGCAGCAGCCTCAGCAGCAAAGACCAGCGGGGGACGGAAAGATCATCTACCCACTGGGTGTCAAAGAAATCACTGATAAAATCAGCAACGATGAAGTCGTCAAACGACTCAAGGTAAGAGCCAAAGTGTTGACAAATGCACACACATCACTGGAATAAACACAGTGAGGTTTATATCAGGTTTAATTCAAAGAAGTTACCAGTTAGATTCTGCATTGGAAAACACAAGTGCATGACTTAAGTGTTATTTATATAATGTCCTGTTTGTACTTTACTTCATGGCATGCATTCTCATGATTTTCTGTAACAGGTTAAATGCCAGCTGTGAGCTTTTTGTTCTAGATAAATCCACTTTTGGCTCATATACGGCGTTTGGTGAATGTACACGGACCAGTAATAGTGCACTAATGATGTTTGCAATATGCAGCTCATTTTGCTACGTCTAGGGCTATGAACATGGAGGCTAAAGGTTAAATGAGTAGCTCATCCAAAAATTTGCTGAAAGATGACTCACCCTTAGGCCATCTACGAAGAGTTTGATTCTTATTTCAGAACAGATATGAAGAAATTTGGCATTACATCACTTGCTTACCAGTGAGTCCTCTGCAGTGAATGGGTGCTCACAATAATCCACAACACAATTCCCGTCCGTCACTTAACATCTTGTGAAGCTAAAAGCTGTGTTTTTGTAATAAACAAATCGATCAAGACGATTTTACTTCAAAGCATTGCTTACGGCTACGACTTGCTTTCACCAGTGGAAAAAAAAATCATCTTGTCTGAAGCAGGAGAGGAATACACACAGATCAAACAACATCTACAATCAAAAACCGTTTTAAACAAATATGAAAGTAGATTTTGATATGAGAAGTCAACAGGGTATGAACTTTTTCCACTGGAGGAAGTGTTATAATGGATTATGGAATATTTTGGCCAGAAGCTATGGTTTAAAGTTAAAAAGTCTTAATGATTAATTCATTACAAACATGCAGCTTTTTACTTCTCAAGATGTTAACTGATAGACTAGAGTCAAGTTGTGGATTATTGTGATGTTTTTGTCAGCTGTTTTGAACTGTCTGACGCTACCCATTCACTGCAGAGGATAGTGAGCAAGCGATATGATGCCAAATTTCTTCAAATTTATAAAAAAAAAAAAAAGCAACTTCTCTTGGATGGGCTGAAGTGGCGAGTATATTTTGTTAGCCTACTGTGATCAGACCTGCACTTTGGATATTTTCTTTCTATGAAAAAATTCATTAGACTTGCACTGAGGAAGTGAAGGGTTTTATTTGGGTCAGTAAGCAACTAATTTCTTGCTGTCATTTTCAATGCATAATTGATGTTTGTGTTCTTTCTATTTGTATGCATGTGTATGGAAGTCAGTGGAATAGAGAGTGTGTTATTATTTAGAAGAGCTTTCAAAACAAAAGAACTTCGTTTATTGCTCTTTTTTTTTTTTAAATTAATTTTTCAGATTTTGTGTGAAACAGTGTATTGCTTATATGGCTAAAGAATGGGTTTCCCATTTTCAGGGGCTTAAATGAAACATTGTTTGCACTTGCATTAAATGTGTAATACTTGCTCAAAAGTACATTTTTAATGCTACTGATTATATTAAGGGATAACCTAAGCCCATGGCTCAATACATACCTCGGTTTTTAACCACACTTTTTTGGTTTAGTTTCTGACGGCTTGGCACATTAGAGTTTTTTGTTATTCTATGGAAAAAATGCTTTTTTTTTATTGCAATGCTCTTGCTTTATTTGACTTAAAAGCAGAATAAACTTGAAAATAAAACCCCCATCCCAGGTTCAATATTTTATGCATCGTTAACAGTGAGCTGCTTTGCCTGCTGCAGTATTTTATCCTCTTTGCGTATGTCTTCAGCATCTCTGGCCTCTGTTACCAGCTTTTACAGACTTTGTAATATTTCCACACAAATGACATTTTGGGAAATTATCATAATGCAGTTTGTGTGCAAATCCAAAACAGAGAATGACTGAACTAAAACAAACGAAAAAAAGAGAAATAAAATGCACAAATTATTTAAATGCAAAATTAATAAAAGTGTAGTTCGCAAGCGACTGTTGTTCCACCAAACGGTTCAATATTATATTGAAAACTGTGGCATATAATTTTTTTTTTGAGCCCATGTTTCTGAAAAACACTCTATACAGCCCTGTATAAATTGGATTAATTTTAATAACTTTATAGCTTTAATGTATTGAAGTGTGCTGTAATAACTTTTTGTGAAAAAAAAAAAAAAAATTTACTCAAACAAACATTAAATAATGAATTCAATTCAAGTCAGATATAATAATTATGTAGTTTAAAGCATAGTTTTATTAAAATGCTTCTCTCTAGAGATATTTTTTTCTAACCCACTCGTGAGCGTTTGGTAGGGTTGGGTATCGTTTGAATTTTATCGATTCTGGTTCTTAACGATTCCTAGTTTCGATTCCAATAAATTAAAAAGTCAATAAAAATTAGGTCAAGCATTTTTGTTCTGTATTTTTACCAAGCTTTCTGTTGCAGTTAAATAACATGAGCAAAAATCAGCAGCCTACAGAACACTTAGGACTAAGAGGAACTATTGCCTATAGTTTTAACACAAAATACCACAGCAAAAACAACTAATAACGACTAATATCAATTTCAAACATTAAATTGTTAAAGGCAAGTAAACAGTCAGTAATAAATAGAAGAGCATAAATAAATACAATTGAACAAATTACAGGTACAGAAATTTCAATTAAAAGCTTAAAAACACTGTATTGTTTTTTTTCTTCATAAATAAAATATAGATTAACTCGCTAAAGTTACAAAAGATATTCAGTCAAGATCAGTGAATGATTTTTTTTGTTCTTACATTTACATTAATGACAGGTAGCACATTTGTTAGGTTAGGTTACTCTTTAACACCTAACGCACACGGATCTAAAAATACTTTTGCACATGTGTTTTCTCTATTTCGCTCTCTCTTTCTCGCTCTTGCTCTCTCTCTTTCTCGCTCTTGCTCTCTCTCTCTCTCTCAAAAAAAAAAAAAAAAAGCGTTTTCTCTCTCATCTGTTTACTTTCACTTTTACTTTTGACAAAAAAATGGCTGTGTTTATGATAATATTCTGATATATTTTATGCATATTGGGGGGTAAAAGTGAAAGAGAAGTCAGATCCGGCCCAGAACAATCTTTTACCGCAGTGGAAATGCATGGAACGGTTCGAGAACGGACACAGGCCAGGAACCCGCACCGGAACCGTTGTTCACGTTCGCGTTTCAGATGTGTGCAGTTCACACAAACAGTGCCAAACAGTTATTTCCCTTTGTGTACTTAAATCGTGATTTTAAACTTTAAAATTGCATTTAAATACGATCGTTAAGCAAAACTGTAATGCACGTGTCTCATCGAATACCCTGTTCTTGGAAATTTTGAATCGGTTCTAAAATGGAGCCTGTTCTCGATACCCGACCCTAGTGTTTAGAATATGAATGACTTTCCTGAAGTAAATGTTGCGTTGCATTGCATTGTTCACAATCTACATTATTGACATCTTTCCTTGGTTAAAACAATGATTGAGTGATTACATGGGACCTGATTCTTTTCATTAAGTTGTAATGTTTCTTTCAACACAACTTCTGGAGTTCATTCAGGTTTATTTTGTGTTATAACTAGTAGTATAGGGAAAGATGTTATTTGTTTATATGCAATCCACGCTGCTGCTTGAACTGAGGCAGATGGGTACAGCAATCTAACACACCACATTAAAGAGCATCAAAACGATACTTATTGTTTGAAATTTGTTATAAAATTGACAATGTGAAAGTTTGGACATGGTTTATTGGAATGATTGGATGGAGGGTGAGCTATGTTTAGTGACGTTTTGTTCAAGCATCAACTGAAAAAAGTATTGACTAAAAGATCTTTCATCATAAATATGAACCTCAACTGAAAGAAAATTGATTAAAAGTGATTGGTTAAATTTGATTTAAAAATATTTTTGTTGTTGTTGTTGTTGTTTTTTTGTTTTTTTTTAACGGGCCCAGACATTTTTTTTTAGCTTGAATGTGCAATGTCTGTTATTCTGCTGCTAGATTGCAAACTGGTATTTATCACTATATTTCAATCTGTTAACATCTTAAACAGTAATGCAAATACCTCCCCTAAAGTCTGCTTAATAAACTTTTTTGTTTTTTTTGTTTTTTTGGCTGGAGAAAACAAGTAGGCATGCCCTAGTGTCACTGTGTCTGGCTGATCAGGAAGCTCAAACAAACTAGTCAGTGTTTGATGGTATCGCTGTGTTTATACTCTTTACTGAAATTAACCTAATATTGCTTATATTAATAGCTTGCTAATATTAATAACTGAAGTTCAGCATATATGAGACAAGGGAACTTCCTTCACTGTAGAAATAATAGTGGAGTTTAAAAAGTCATTTGTTTTCATCTCTGGATTACTAATTCTCACCTATATGTTATTGCGAATGAAAGTGTGCATGGGTTTTTTCCCACATTGTTTAAATTAGAAAAAAAAATTTAATGTAGTATAATTTAGTGGAGATGTTAGTGCATTGTTGCACTGCTTTATCCTTTTGGTCCTGTATTTCTGTGAAGTAGGGGTGTGCGATATTGACAAAGACAAGACCCAGTCTTAATGAGTGATTAATTGAATCTTTGATTGAAATTATTCATTCAGAACAGCTGAGTATTTTAGAAACGAACCATGTGGCTGTATTTATGAATGAATTATTGAATCATTGACTCTAATGATTCATTTAGAAACATTCTTGAAACACTGCAGTGTTGCTCTGAGATGTACAGCAATGTTCTGTTCCGGGTTTTAGAACTGTTTTCATTTGATGGAATATTGTGTCTAAAACGTGATTCACCTAATGTTAAATGTCAAAGTTAGTAACAGATTCGCGATCACGCTCACATGCTAATGTTCATGAAAACATTTCTCTTGCTTGTGATATTACTTAAGTAGGGCCCTATGAAATCTGTTTTAATTTTTCCCAAATTCTGTTTTTTCCATTTAAATTTTTCTGGATTCTGTTTTTTTCCCAATAAAATTTTTCTTAACTCCTTTTTAACTGTTAAATAAAATGTTATTAATCAAAGAGCATGTCTAATTAATTAAAATCATGAGACTTACACAATTTCACATTAATTTAATAAAGGTTTAACAAAAATGACATGTTTAGGACCATATGAAATGTTTTTTTTTCTCACCATTTGGTTTGCTATCAAATTCTGTGTTTTAGCATGTCTAATTATTTGAATGCATACTTAATTTATTCAAGTTCTTAAAATAGCCTTATGAAAGGTTTTTTACCCTCAGAAATTCTGTGTTGTGTATTTAAAATGTTCTGGTTATCAAATGAAGGCATAATACCTTTCATTTATCTTTTAATTATTGAAAATTAAGCATGCTTTTTTTTGGCAAACAAAGGGGGAAATTACTATTAAACTTAAAACATGGAAGAAATGTTGTGGGATTATACCCTAAAATAATGTTTGTTTCATTTTAGTAGTAGTAGTAATAGTAATATATATCTGGCACAATGTCTTCAAGTTAAACCAGACTTTTATTTTGACGGGTTGCCGTGTCTACCTTTCAGTGTGTGTAGTAAACAAAACCGCTGGTCTGCGCCATTCATTTAAACAGACACGCAGAACATGTAGGATTCACTTTTAAATGATATTTTTGCGCCCTAATATTTGCAGATACAAGTCCATTTGGCGATTTGATTTAAGTGTAATGACCTACTTTTGATTAATTAATTCAAACTCTGACAAATTCCGTGACATTATTCATTGAATTCCTTTTTTTTGACTGGATTTCGCAATTTCCGTATGTGTTTTCGTCCACATTTTCCACATCACAGAAATCATAGGGCCCTACTTAACTATGTGATATCTTATTAAAAAAACTATACAACGTTTTTTTTTTTCTTTACATTACTTGAATTATATAGCATTCTAATAGGCTTCAACATGCAATAAATGCTTTGGACTTTCAGGACGTGTTTTTTGTTTGAGTATATCACTTTGAAAAAACAATGTCAGCTTGCATATCATTAAAGCAATAATTACGATATCGTGGACCATAAATGTCACACATTCCTACTGTTAAGTGTTTGTAAGCCATTAGCTTTGAGTGTTTTATACTTGAACACATTCAAATGCAACTAAGACAAAAGTGCAAGTTGTAGACTATCTCTAAAATGTTTTGCAATCCTACATGTCAACTAGTCATGTATTGTTTCTTAATGTGTTATGTATTGTTACACAACCATTATGGCAGTTTTGAATGGACAGATACGTTTTCAACACATCAGGCCATTAAATATACCCTTTCAGCTAACATTTTCTCCACTCTACAAACAAGGATTTTGTGGAAAATGAGATCTCATAAATTAGGTTGTCCGTTCTGTGAACTAAACAAAAAATTAGGTCAGCCCGTTCCCCCCTAAATCCAGTGGTGATGGAAATAAACGGGAAATCCGAGGAAAATATAGCCTAGTGCCATAAGTTGTTTTTTCTCTCACATGTCTTTGGTAAACTAAACAACTATGGGCTTTTTGTAGCAGTCAAATTATACACATTTCCAGAGATTCTTTCACTCCAGCTTTGCATAGTATTCGCTGTTTAAATGCGCGAAAATGGTAAAAATTATGATTGTTAGGGAGAGTATCAGGGCCTTTTGTAGGAAACTGGAATGACTGCTGGGCTTCCTGCTCATGCCAGTGTACTGTTTTGACTGAGGCTGAAGCTCAACTGCTTTCCTTGAGCTCAGAGCACAGGCTGCCCTTCCCCCACTTCACCAAACATGCGCTCTCACACACATACTCAGGCGCCAGAGAGAGGTAAAGTAGAGAAAATAATTTCTCCTTCTGGGTCCTAGATTTATAAGTGTTAAGCGCTTATGAACAACAAAATACTCAATGGCTATCTCAATTACATATTGTGCTCTTCATGCAGATTAGCCTAATTATATATCTGTACCAAAGTATGACTATTGCTTTTATGAAGAGGTAAATCCATTTAACAACACATCTAATCCCCACCCTGCACTTTTTAAAATCTTTTTCAGTAATTCCATTTCATATGTGTCACAGTAAGGAAGAAAAGATACGTCACTGTTTCCATTTCATTGTGATTTTAACAAAGATTGCAGTCCAAACTGCACCTGCAAGGGCCATTACGATGTTATTTTTTATCAGTCAGTAATTATTCCAAAGTTCTCCCACACGTTGGTCTTTATTTTAGCCAAGCAGTAGACTTGAAATTACTATTAGGGAATTTTCTTTTCAAGCATTTAACATGTTATTTTTTACTTTTGCATGACTTTGATTATAGTGGACCTGAAAAACAAATTTCTTGATCAAATCTTTCTTTAATCACTTCATTCCAGCTCTGTTCCTCACAAGTAAGAGAAACCCACTCTGAGCAATCTTGGAGTGAGAAAGGAAACACTCAAAAACCATCCTTCTTGCTGCTGCGTAAATCACAGCTCCACCTCCGTTTCCACTTCCACTTAGCACCACATATATAATATGGAACATTGTGAACACAGACAAGCAGTGTGATGCAAACATTGAAACGTTCTATACTATATAATGGCATTCTTCGTAGGGGTGGGAATCTTTAGGCACTTCGCGGTCCGATCCGATTCAGATTCTGGGAGTCACAATCCGATTCCAAAACGATTCTTGATCCACATTTTTCCCCAAGTAATTCTTCTGCTGTGCAAATACATCTTTACAACCTTATTTCATGATTCAATTCAATTACAATTTTCATTATCAACTCAATATCACTATGCATCACATTCTCAGTTTTCAGTATTTCTGCACTTGGCTACATTTTCATAGAAATTTTATATAAAATTTATTTTGTGCAAACTTTATTTTTTTATTATATAAACAGGCTACTTTTTAAAACAGTCACTTATTTAAAATACGTGTTCTTTAAGTAACTGAAAGTTTTCAGACAGTAGTTTTTTTTTTTTTTTTTTTTGATTATTATTATCGACAAGATCATAGACAGTTGCAGCTTTAACAGACTGTATTCACACTAATGCACAGATCTATTTCGATATATAAAATGTTTTGTCCTGCTCTGAAAACATAACTGACTGTGTGAACATCAATTTCGTTTAAAAGTATTCGAAAATGGAAGTGCGTTTAACCGCAGCCGCAATCGATCTTCAGGAAAACAAACACAAAGTGCACGCGAAAGTCCGTCAGTGCGCGAGTTTCGTGCATCTAATAGTACTGCTTTCCAAACGGCATTAATGAAAGCATATCTGAAGTAAAACACGGCGAGTGGAAGCACACACTGTGAAGCAATGCGCACATGTCTAACAGCTGTCACACAGACTGCGGAATGCGCTG
>JAHKKF010495915.1:0-21578 GCA_019740295.1 Labeo calbasu | reverse complement strand
AAAACCCTTATACTCACTTCTGCTGCAAGTGAAGCTGGATCACGAATGATTCATGCGAACATAGACGGATATATGTAGATCGGGAGGCGCATTCCATTCACAAACAAACATAATCCACTGCATCTTCAGTAACTCTGTTGTTGGGAGTAAATGACGACCACTACGTTCATTATTACATTCAGCAGCACAACACCTCTATCGCTCAATTCTTGTCTAACTTACAACCCTGCTCCGGCATCAAAACATGGAGGTTGGACTGTCACAACTGATCTTAGGTAAGACGCTAATGTCAATCAACTATCGTGGGAGCGGCCTCTAGGGGTGTGACGCAACAACGACAGGCATCTGAGGATGGCTCGATTTGAAAAAGGGGACATTATTTTTACAGATTAATTAAAAAAACCACTGCATGGATTTTTATCATTATAGGGTAGATTTGTACATACACTGCCAACATACATTAATGTTCAAACAGCATGTAAAAGTGAACTTAGCATCCGATGACCCCTTTAAGACCCTAAAGAATCATATTAACTTGTGGAAAATGGGCATCCGATGACCCCTTTAAAAACATAAAAAAAAAAAAAACGTACCAACAGCAAACTTTTGAACAGTAGTGTATATCTGCCATTAAACTTGCTGGTTCTGTTTGGGAAACATCTGTATTTGATTTGAAGTGATTGTGTGTTGACTCTTTACTGCAGCTGGTGGTGCGCTGCTTGGGGTTTGACACGCGGGTCACCATTTTGGGTCACGTCCAGAGAGGAGGAACACCCTCCGCCTTTGATCGGATTTTGGTATGGTTCTATCTGCACAAATCCTAACTGATTTTGATTGAATTGTACAAAATTACTTTGACACGGTGTATTCTGTCTCGTTAGATCTCAGTGTCTTCCCTTTTCTTCCGTAGGCGAGTCGTATGGGAGTGGAAGCCGTGTTGGCCCTGTTAGAAGCGTCTCCTGGTACTCCAGCATGTGTGGTGTCTCTGTGTGGGAACCAGGCGGTCAGAGTCCCTCTAATGGAGTGCGTTCAGATGGTGAGAAAGTAACTAATGACAGTCTTTTGGGTTTTAAAGTTTATAGTGAACTTAATTAATCTGGGAGCCTGGTTTTAGTGGTTAGTTCACATGAGTTCCTGTTTCCGGTCATCTTTCCACATCTGTATTAGGTTAGAGGTTAGAAGGCCAAAGATAAATAAATAAATGAAAAAGAAAATAAAAAACCTTCGACTGCATTTGAGAGAACTGTTCTAAAGCAGTGTTTTTCCATATGCAAATATATGTACATATGTGACCCTGGACCACAAAACCAGTAGCACAGGAGTGTTTTTAGCAATAGTCAAAAATACATTGTATGGGGCAAAATTATCGATTTTTCTTTTATGCCAAAAATCATTAGGATATTAAGCAAAGATCATGTTCAATGAAGATATTTTGTAAATTTTCTACCTTAAATATATCAAAACTTAATTTTTGATTAGTAATATGCCTTGCTAAGAACTTCATTTGGACAACTTTAAAGGTGATTTTTCTCAATATTTAGATTGTTCTGCACACTCAGATTTCAGATTTTCAAATTAGTTGTACAATTTTCAAATACTGTCCTATCCTAACAAACATACACCAATGGAAAGCTAATTTATTCAGGTTTCAGATTATGTATAAATCTCAATTTTAAAAAAATAAAAAAACCTTATGACTGGTTTTGTGGTCCAGGTTCACATATGTTTAATGTCCATATATGAAATATATTGCCATATGAAGTAAAAATGTAAATGAAACATATCAGAAAGTGAAACAATTTCATATATGTAGCCCATACAAATATGTATACTACCAGTCAAAAGTTTTGAAAGTAAGATTTTTCATCTTATTAAAGAAGACTCTTCTGCTCACTGCATTTAATTGATCCAAAGTAAAACAGATAAAACAGTAACATATTGAAAAAACTGGTTTATATTTGAACATATTTTAAAATGTAATTTATTCCTGTGATCAAAGCTAAATTTTCAGCATCATTACTCCAGTCTTCAGTGTTTTTTTAAGTCTCTTTGATGAATAGAAAAGATCAGCATTTATCTGAAATACAAAGCTTTTGTAACATTATACACTATACCATTCAAATGCTTGGACTCAAGAAATTATAGAAAGTAATACTTTTATTTTGCAAGGATGCTTTAAATTGATCAGAAGTGATGGTAAAGACATTTATAATGTTACAAATGATTTCCATTTCAGATAAATGCTCTTCTTCTGAACTTTCAGTTCATCAAAGAAACCTGAAAAAATTCTACTCAACTGTTTTCTTTTTTTTTTTTATGTCTTTCTATGAATGGGACAGTGTAGCATTCATAGAAAGACATAAGTGGAAGCGAAGTGGAAGAGAGAAAAGGGGCGTGGGACCGGGAAAGGTCCACGAGCCGGGATTTAAACTCGGGTCAGCCACAGAGCAATGGCTCTACATGTTGACGCACTAATCACAAGGCTATTGGCGCCAACTACTCAACTGTTTTCAACATAATAATAAAAATAATAAATGTTTTTGAGCAGCATATCAGAATATTAGAATGATTTCTGAAGGATCATGTGACTGGAGCAATAATGCTAAAAATTCAGCTTTGAAATCACAGGAATAAATTACATTTTCAAATATATTTAAACAGAAAACAGTTATTTTAAATAGTAAAAAATATGTCAGGAATAAATTACATTTTCAAATATATTTAAACAGAAAACAGTTATGTTAAATAGTAAAAATTATGTCAGGAATAAATTACATTTTCAAATATATTTAAACAGAAAACAGTTTTTTTAAATAGTAAAAAATGTTTCAAAATTTTACTGATTTTGCTGGACTCTGGATCAAATAAATGCAGGCTTGGTGAGCAGAAGAGATTTCTTTAAAAAACATCTTACTGTTCAAAAACTTTTGACTGGTAGTGTATGTTCATATATGTCATTTTTGAACATGTATGTTATGCAGATGTATATTATTATACTAAAACCCATCAATACATGTTTATATTAAGTAAATATAAAAGATATGCATGTATTTAATGTTGTCATATTTAGTTGCTACATGTAATACAGTATCAAAATCATCATATAGATATAAACATATGTTCATATACAGAATTTACTAAGGGGTTTTTAGTTTTTATATATGTTGCACACTTATATCTTCATCTACACAGCGAATATGCATATGTGAAAACTCTGTATCACTGTATATGTTACATATATGGCAATATCAATAAGTATCTCTGATTATACTGTATATATAGAGCAATATATGTCATATTTTGCATTTCAGTATGGAATGTTTTTTTTTAAATTAACAGGCAATTTTAAAACTTTTGTTAGACCTGCCAGGTTAATTAAATCAGAAGTGTGTTTGATAGGCAGTTTGATGCTCTGTTTTAGTGTTTTGGGGTTTTCAGCCTGTTTGTTTGTTGTATTGCAGACGCAGGAGGTCCAGAAGGCCATGGATGAAAAACGATTTGAAGAAGCCGTAAAGCTGCGTGGCAGGTAAACCACAAAAATCATAATTTTACAGAAAAGATGTCAAAAGTAAAACTGTTTATTTTAGTTTTTGTGCTTTTAACATCACATAAAATGTCTGAATGACTTTTAAATCCTTTTCTGTTTTTCTTTGAAAATTTTAGAAGTTTCGAAAACAACCTGAACACTTACAAACTCCTGTCTCATCGCAAAATTGATGCTGAGCTTCCACATGTAAGTGACGATGACTTATTATTATTATTATTAATAATATTGTGCATAACATATCTGCTCTGATTCCGTGACACTGACAGCTCAATATGTTTATTTATTTTCTTTTGCGGGGATGAGGATGGAACACAGGAAGGCCGTGTATGTACATGCAATATATAAATAGAATAGAACAGAATAGAATAGAAGACAAAAGAATTGAATATTGAGTGCATTTTTACCAGATTGCGGTTCCTGAAGTTCCTTTTCCTATTTATTTTCTTAAGCATTTGATTGATTAGTTCCAGATATAAAATATAACATATTTCCATTGCCTACATTCAATTGTTTTACTAAAGGATAGATTTTTGTGAGTTTTTGAATGAAAGATTAAAAGGATAAACAATGTTGATTTATTCTCACAACCTTCTTTGCTCATATTTACCATTGTGAGTATAGGGAGACTGAATCATCT
Organism: Labeo calbasu; assembly: GCA_019740295.1. Classification (NCBI taxonomy): domain Eukaryota; kingdom Metazoa; phylum Chordata; class Actinopteri; order Cypriniformes; family Cyprinidae; genus Labeo; species Labeo calbasu. The sequence goes on along the minus strand of JAHKKF010495915.1, from coordinate 17,394 downwards.
TTGCACATAGTCGTGGTGTTTTTAATAGTAATTTACTCACAAACACAAATGCAGCTTAATCCAGGATTTTGTTCTATGTTTCTTTTGTGTAGCTGATTAGATTTTAAATCATTCTGCTCTATAAACATTTGCACATATCTACTTTGAGGTCATGTGACTCATTTGAGAATCAGGCCTGACTTCTTGAATGGGAGGGTTAAGTGAGAGGATTGTGTTTATGTTGTGCGATAATGCTCTTTTCTCTTCTCTAGAGCTCATTTAATGTGGCCGTGTTGAATGTTGGCGCTCCTGCAGCTGGCATGAACGCAGCCGTGCGTTCGGCCGTCAGGGTCGGGATCACCGAAGGCCACACTATGTTTGCTGTTAATGACGGATTTGAGGGCTTCTATAAGGGACAGGTAAAACTATCAAACAATTATTTTTAACTGGTGTCATTAAATTATGAGCGTTTTTATGTCAAAAATGTTTCATAATTTATTTTTGCCACTTTCCAAATAGTTGTTATGTAGATGTTTAATAGTTTTGCTCTTCTCCCAGACACATACTTTACATTTTAAAACAGGAAAATCTGTTATAAAAACATTATGGAATTTTATAGAATCTAAACAAAGAGTGAAATAATTCTAAAGTATTTAAAAAAGTGTTCTGTGGAAGTTATTTATATGCAGTTTTTATGCATATTACATTGTTGTGGCATTATTTCCATCACAACCAACAACTTTGCCACTTTGATCGTTTTTTTTTTTGTTTGTTTATGTATATTATAATCACTATCATTTATTGTGCAACATTTCCAATCAAGTTCTATTTTAATTTTCTCAAAACATTTTGCTAAGAATCTGGTGGCAACCGGGTCTGCACAAAGACGGCAGATAGACGTGTGTATATAAATCAGTCCCTTCCCAAATGAGATAAAGAGTCATGATTACAGTAAGCCCATTATTCCATCCCACAATCCCCTGCTGCATTGTGCTCAGTGCCATAATTAACCTAGTGTAGCATTACAGATCCACTCCATACTACTTTCATTTCAGAGGAAATGCTGCTAATAATTGCTAATAATGCATTCAAATGCATGTTTAAGGCCTTTTCTTGCCTATTTGGGCAATTATGTTTGAGTGTCTCCAGCAGTTTCTCTGTTGATTTCTGTAACAGATACACAGATGAAGAGATACAGGAGTTAAAACTCAAATCAAATATCCATCCCACATGTGCTCCTTTGATTTTTCCTGTTTTCTCTCAGATAAAAGAAATCAAGTGGGGTGATGTTGGAGGCTGGACAGGCCAGGGCGGATCCCTGCTTGGGACAAAAAGGCAAGATTATGTTTCTAAAGGCCTACTGTCAGAAACTGATATGCTTGTATGCTAATGATATTTTCTGGTATCCTGAAATATCATTTACAGAACTCTCCCAGCAAAACATGTTGATAAAATTGCAGAGCAGATGAGGATTCACAACATCAATGCTTTACTGGTTATTGGAGGATTTGAGGTATGTAATGTAATATTTACAGTGTGTACTTACAAATATGCTTTATGGTAATACATTTTTGTACATATTTTGCTTTATATGAATCAGTAAAATAAGATTTTGATGCTATTGAGTTTCTCCAAAATAAGCATTTTTCATTAGGGTGGCCTTTTTTAGTCTTTTTTTGTGTTTTATCACTGTTTTATCATATTTATTATATAAAATGGTTATTTACAGGTGAAAAACAACAATTAACAATGTTTTTTTATTCCCAGATATACATTGGTTTGTAAGAAAATAACTCTTTATTTAATAATTATGGGACACAACATCTCATTGTTTTGGATTATCTTGTTATTTTACCAGTAAATATCTTACAGTATTAAAACGGGCAAAAATCTTTACAATTCAAACGTTTGGGGTCAGTATGTTTTTTTTTTTTTGAAGAATTTAATACTTTTATTTAACTAGAACACATTAAATTGATCAAAAGTGACAGCAAATGCAGTAATAATGTTACAAAGATAAAAAAGTCTTTTGAACTGTCTATTAACCAAAGAATTCTGAAAATAATGTATCATGATTTTCACAGAAATAAAAAGCAGCACAGCTGTTTTCAGCATTGATAATGATAATTAGAAATGTCTCTTGAGAAGCAAAGCAGCATATTAGAATGATTTCTGAAGGATCACGTGACTTTCAAGAAATTCAGCTTTGCATCACAGGAATAAATTACATTTTAAAATATATTACAGCAAAAATCTGTTATTTTAAATTGTAATAATATTTCACAATATTATAGGTTTTTACTGTATTTTGATCAAATATGAGACATTTTTACCGACCCTAAACGTTTGAACTATATTGCAAAAGCCTTCACACACACCATGTAAAAAGTGGGCATGGCTCTCTGCCCCTCCCCCTTCTTAATATTACCCATAATTCTGGCCAGTGACCCATAAGTCCTTGCTCTGACCGCAGGCATATTTGGGGCTGTTGGAGCTCCAAGCAGCTCGTTCCAAACACACAGAGCTTTGTGTTCCCATGGTGATGGTCCCGGCCACTGTGTCCAACAATATCCCCGGCTCAGACCTGAGTATCGGGGCAGACACGGCCCTCAACGCCATCACGGACGTAAGACGGCACACACTCGTGTCAGAGAGTGTGTGTGTGTAGGGTGGTGGGCATGTGTATCTGTTTGTCAAGAGCACTGTTCTGTCAGTGAGATATGCTGAAAGGTCAGGTGATGTTGGCCAACCTCCCTGTCAGGAAACACACAGGTCAGACTAAAATACTTGAAGGTTAAACCCATTCTGGGCTGCAGTGTAAAAGTCAACCTTAGGTAAATATGTTTTTTAGATACATTGCAAAGCACTGAAAGTGTAGTAGAGCATGTTTAGTGGAATGAGGTAGATTTCTATTTGCAAGGGTGAGGTAGCGCTGCATTTTTTTTTAGGGTGAGACAGAGCTGTTTAACAAGTAAACAGCTAAGCTTGTGCTTGGTGAGATGATCCAATATTAAGTATGTTTACATGTACAGTTATAATGCAGTCTTTGTAATCAGTCTAAGCATACACACTCTAAACTCGCATCTAAACTCCACGCAACCCTTCCTTTTTTTAAACTGATTTTAAAAGCTAAGACTTTCTTTTATATTAAAAGTACCAGTAGCACAAAGCTTATTGCTATTGGGGGCTGGTGCACTACAGATAACAAATGCAGTCGAAGACGTACGTAAAGTATTATTTTCAAGCATACTGTCCCCGCGAGTATGACACATGGTATGATTTCTGCTAATAATCCTGCATATATTTGCAGTATTAAAAGAGCTATGGCGCCCCCCAAAGGAATGTTGATTGGGTGTGTGAGTTTATGTTAAGATAAAAAGTTGTTTCTGTTCAGTCCATTAATAAATATCATAGCCTCATCCCAGTAAGATGATGCAGCCACTCAGACACAACAATATTCGAATAAATTCGGGTGGCCTGGCTGGGCCATTTGCATGCAGAATATAGGCTATACCAGAGGTTGCGTTAACTGAAAATTGTCCGTCATTGACAGATTTTTTTTATCAGTGACGGAAGAATCTGAAGACCGTCCATCACTTTGACAGATTACTCTGAGGGTGATCTATTGTAAATTGTAGCTGTAATTCCCACCCCTGTCCAGTTGGTGGCGAGTGCACTCCAGTGTGGCAGGGAATCCAGAACAAAAATGAAACTGTCACGAAAGTTTTCCTATGCATTTGATTACGCACAGGCGAGTACACAGCAGCTACAACGATTTGTCACGCCACATTAAAGAGCGCCAAATCATAATTATTGCTTGAATTTCCTAATAAAATGGAATTTGAAATCAAAAGTAACACAAAGCCTATTGCTATTTATTGGAAGGAGGCGCACTATGTACTGAAACAGCACAGATCAAAAGATCGATTGGGATTTAAGTATTGATATTGGTTCATCAAAACTCTATTAAAATCGAGAAATCTTTTTTTTTGTTTGTTTCTTTTTGTTTTTACTTACCCAGCCCTAGTGTATTTTGTTTTTAAACACTGCACTGTCGTCCTGTAGGTTCATGATTAAGAATGAAAAAAGTAAACAAAAATGTGAACGAAAATAAAGGCAATTAAATGTGTTATTATAATTAAAATATGTAAATTAAAATGACGGGTAATAATAGATTATGACAGAATTTTTACGACCCTGTTTAAAGTTTAAAGTTTAGCGTAACCTCTGGGCTCTTAAAATATTATAACTTTAATTTCTACGATTTAAATTCTTGAAACATTTTTACTTTATTCTCTAAATATTTGACTTTATTCTCAACATTTCAACTTTATTCTTAAAATGTTACAACTTTAATCTTGTAATTTAGATTTTTTTCATTTTTTGACATTGCACTAAAACGCCATTGTATAAGTGCAAAAATACAAATATTATTTTGATTATTTAAGTAATAAAAATTGATAGCAATAATATCTAGTTTTTTTCATGTTTTTCATCATTTTTCCCTATTCCTTTAATTCCCTTTAATGTCTTTAGTAATTATTTAGTTACTTTAAATAAGATCAATGCTTATTCGATTTGGTCCACCCCAATCTTCAAGACATGGTTATGGTCAATACTGGAATAGTCGTATTTCAGATCATACACACAACATTGGGGCCAATTGTAGTCCAATTAACATACATATACAGAATACTGTAAAATATTTTTACTCTGTACACGACATTTTAAACAAATCACTGTTGAACATCTGAAATATAACTTTTAAAGTGCATGTAAACATACTTGTAGTAGGTTGACTCGCATCTCTATAAGTAGAGTTTCGCATTGTAGTATGAAGTAGAGCTGCATTAGGATGAGAGATGTGTGTGTGATAGTGAGGTTGGCAATCACTGCAGCCTGACTTGTTCAGTATGTCTGGAAACGAACGCATGTGGTCACACCGCACAACCTGTTGCCCAGTCTCAAACCTGACACTGTAACTGTGTGTTTGCAGCTTTTTGTGTGTGTTTATATTGCAGGCCTGGTCCATCACAAGGTGTTTATCATCACAACATAGCACAGTCATCCTGAGATACAAACATATAACTGCATTTTATGTTTTGTTATAATGCATGATGCAAAAACATAATTTAGTTTATAATATTGTTAATTTATTATTAATCTTTTACCTTTGAGCTCAGTTCTGCTATTTCCAAAATTATATTTGTAATTATACGTTATATTATAATTAATTATTTTTTAACTATATTATAATTAATACACACTTCTAAACAAATGTTAATTAAAGAGCATTGGGAATTGAGTTCAAAAGTATTTGACAGTAAATAACATCACTAACAACTAAAACCATTTGGTGGCTGACAATCAACATACCATTATATCCTGTTTAGGATGTTTTGGAATAACCTTCAATTTGGTGGGTTTCAGCAGTAATAAATAATTACATGCTTTAGTTGTTAATCACTGATGCTCAATAACATTTTAATGTCTACAGACAGCATTTGTGGCACACTGATGATTTCTTGCATTAATTTTTCAGTTAAAATGCATGCGACATATTCTGTCCATAGATGTTAAGTTATTAATAACAAATCAAATGTAAGCTCAACTAACTGCATGCTGTTTTGGGCCAGGCCTGATGTTTTGTATGTTTCTATCTGCATGTGTGTGTGTTTTAATGTGCTGTTTAGGGTCTGGTTGTGCCTGTGTCTTCAGTCGTTACGCTTTTCGGTCGGTCGGTTTTGGTCATTATGAGGCTTTCTGCTATCTAAATAACCTGCCTCAGTCACGATTTGGCCAATGCCATGCCCACTTCATGAGTTGGAGCTCCATCTGGTGATCAACTATGATCTAGTCGTATTAAGCAGACGGGAAACACTTTTAGAAAGGACAGCATATTCCATCCTATTTAGTTTACACTAGTAAGAGCGTAAGTGAGCGGTCGTCCTAATGCATGTGCACTGCTGCAGGCCTTTGAGAGTTTGCTGCAGCTGGTCGATGCCCGCAGCAGGTATGAGGAGTTCTGCGTGCCCATGTGCATGCTGCCCGCCACCATCAGTAATAATGTGTCCGGCACTGACCTCAGCATTGGCGCTGACACTTCACTCAATGCCATAGTGGAGGTAAGATGCACAACCCTCGCCTGGGAATGATAAGATGTTGTGATGGCGATCAGCACAGCGGAAATTGAAAGAGAATTTGTCAGACTGTATCTTTAAAGGTGCAGTCATTTTTGGTTAAAGGAATAGTTCAACCAAAACGAAAACTTACCTTCAGGCCATCCAAGATGTAGGTGAGTTTTGAAAAAATTAAGTGTTACATCATTTGCTCACCAATTGATCCTGAATGGGTGCCATCAGAATGAGTGTCCAAACAGCTGATAAAACATCACAATAATCCACAAGTAATCTACAACACTCCGCTCCACCATTTAATGTCTTGCAAAGTAAAAAGCAGCATGTTTGTAATAAATAAATGCTTTCTCCAGTGAAAAACTCATCTCGTCCGAATCAGGAGAGAAATATACACAGATCAAGCACCATTTACCTATGAAAATCTGCTGCTGTTTGCTTCACAAAATGTTAATTAACGGACTGGCGTGGTGTGGATTGTTGTGATGTTTTAATCAGCTGTTCGGACTTTCTTACGGCACCCATTCACCGCAGAGGATCCATTTGTGAGCAAGTGATGTAATGCTACATTTCTCTAAATCTGTTTTGATGAAGAAACAACTCCACATCTTGGAAGCCCTGAGGGTTGAGTACATTTTTAGCAAATTCATTTTTGGTTAAACTTTTCCTTTGAGACTGAGACAGTATTCTTTAAGTTTATACTGACACCTACTGGTGTGGGTTGACAAAAAAATGACAGATAAAACATATTTGCTTATCAGTACCATAACTTCCCTATTTCAAAGACATATCTGACATGCGTAATTTATTCCGAAAGGAAGTGCACATGATAGTGGGTTTACCATGACACAGTGAGTGATGTTTGGCTAGTCATGTGATCTGCTTTTAGGTATAATAAAATGCTAAATGTCACTTTAAGTGAATTTGTCAAGTGTAATTTTTTTTAAAGAATATATAAATATATTTTTTTTACAAGTGGTGCGCCTTTACATTTTTACAGTCATACCTAGGAGTTATGAGAAATGCATACAGAATGTTTTTCCAGGTTTCTTTTATTTTTCTGTTCTTTAGATGTAAGCTTTAGATGCAAGTGACATTATCTGAGGTTATATAATATACCAAACCATGTTTGTCCACTACAGGAAAAGATTTCTATGCTGATCTGAAACGTTTGTATATTTTATATAAGCTGCATGGCAAATATTTATTATCCCAAAAAAGGAACTGCACCTAAACACTTATTTATGAGCTGAAACCACATGCATGTTCTCTATTGTTGTGAAATATATAGTGCCTTGTGCTTGCATGTGATGGCTTGCGCAGAGGTCCAAAATAAACACTTTGCCAAATGTGAGTAAGAAGTGTAACATATACATGCTGTTCTGCTGTAGTCACTTGTATAATTCAAAAACTTAAGTGTACTTACAAAAACAAAAACTTATACTGTATATATTGATAGATATATCTATAAATCATTGAGTAAAGTGTTACTTGTAGGCCATTATGAAATATTATTGTGAAAGAAGTTTTCAGTAAATACTTAAAAACGTTTTATTTACCCACCATTGGCCAGTTCATTTTGGACCATGCTTTATTCTTGTTATAATTGTGTAATATCTTGTATGTCTGAGTGTTTATGGTTCTGTGTCAGAACTGCACTGGCCTGTTCATGAGTGTGATGACAATAGATATGTTTCAGTCTTTAACTATTCAAATGTGTCTGTCAGACGTGTGATCGTATAAAGCAGTCAGCCAGCGGAACAAAGCGGCGCGTGTTCATCATTGAGACAATGGGTGGTTACTGTGGTTATCTGGCAACAGTGGGCGGGCTGGCGGCCGGAGCGGATGCAGCCTACATCTATGAAGAACCGTTTGACATCCGAGACCTACAGGTGAGAAACATTGTACATTGGTTTGTACATTGTATATATAGTTTGCAATGTACACCTGCAATGTTTATTGCAACTTTTTGTCTTACAATTCTGACTTTTTTCTCAGAGCTGCATGATACAAACTTTTTTCTCAGAATTGTGAGATATAAACTTGTGAGTTATAAAGTCAGAATTGCGAGATATCTTTTTTTTCTCAGAATTGCATGGTATAAACTCACAATTGCATGAAAAGTCAGATCTGTGAGATAAAATACTTTTTTCTCGCAATTGTGAGTATATATTTTGCAATTTTGACTTTTTTTTTCTCAGAATAGTGAGATAAAAACTTGGCGGTTGAGAGTCCGATTTTGAAAAAAGACAGATATATTCTCAGAATTTTTATCACAATTGCTATTGCGAGATATAAACTCTCAAATGCATGTTAAAAAGTCAGAACTGCAAGATATAAAATCTGTTCTGACTGACTTTTATTTTCTCCAAATTGACAGTTTATATCTTGCAATTCAGACTTTTTCTCAAAATTGCAACTTTATTTCTCAGAATTGAGTTTATATCACAAGTTAATTTCTTAGAATTGTGAGTTTATATCTCGCAATTCTGACTTTAAAACTCACAATTACAAGTTTATATCTCACAATTCTGAGAAGAAAAGTCAAAATTGTGAGTTTTATAACGCAGTTCTGAGAAGCAGTGTCTAAATTGCTAGTTGTAAACTTGCAATTGCAAGAAAAAAGTCAGACTTATTTTTTTATTGAGTGGTGTAAACAGGCTTCTATAGTAACTATGTGAAATGGACAAGGTTATTTAATATAGCTCTGTCCTGCTGAATATAGCTCTGCATTTATATATAGATTCATCTTGTGACCTAGATTGGCAAACACATCACTAACAAAAAAAAAAAAAGGACCAAAACTACAACTTTTTTTTAAGACACGTTCCATTCTGTGAAGAAAGAACCTTGGAGTGTCATAAATATGTGGAAATCATTTAGTACTATGGCATAAATATCAATCATAACTATCACTTTTCTTCTTTTTTCTCCTTATTCTGCTGATGAACAGAATGGTGACTGAAATGATGTGAAATAATGTTTTTATTTAAAATAAATATTTGCATCTCACACACAGGTTGTTTGAAATATCATAAAAATAGACATTCATGCTTTAGTCTGTATTTTTTTTTTTGTTGTTAAAAAAATGCAGTAAAAACATAAATATTGTGAAATACTTTTACCATTTAAAATAACTGTTTTCTATTTGAATATATTTTAACATGTAATTTATTTCTGTGATGCAATGCTGAATTTTCAGCATCGTTACTGCTGTTTTTTAACATTAACCAATGTTAAAAAACAGTTTTGCTGTTTCATATTTTTGTGGAAACAATGTTGCATCTTTTAAGATTTTTTGATCAATAGAAAGTTCAAAATGACATTGTTTATTTTATAACATCTTTAGTCACTTTTCATCAGTTTAATTCTTTCAAAAAAATAAAATAAAGAAAGAAAGAAATTGTACACAGTTAAGCTAGTATTCCATTATGAACATAGAATAGCAAAAGCTGAAACAATTATTCATAATGGATGAGGGTCAAAGGTCAAGTCTGCCTCCTTCTGTCAGACACAGGCATTACAGTGTACCCTTCTTCACGTCCTCTGTCTGCTCCGTCCCACACGCAGGCAGGAATATTTAGCAGTGTGTACTATTTAAGGAACGAGAGAGAGAACGTCATCGTCATGCTGAGTTTTTATGAGTGCTCTATTTTTCAGTCCAACGTCGAACATTTAACTGAGAAGATGAAGACCAGCATCCAGAGAGGTTTAGTGCTCAGGTATGATCTACATATCTTACATACAGCATTAATACACTGGATTCATTCATGTAGTTCTGTATGTGTAGAAACAGTAAAGCGTGATTGTATGTGTGTTTTACAGGAATGAGAACTGCAGTGAGAACTACACCACTGACTTCATCTACCAGCTGTACAGTGAAGAGGGCAAAGGAGTCTTTGACTGCAGGAAGAACGTCCTGGGACACATGCAGCAGGTACAAACACACACATAAGCAAACACACAAATGCAATTGTGAAGATGATCCGAATGTTGTTTATTTGCCGTGTTGTGATGTTTTGTAGGGTGGTGCTCCTTCCCCGTTTGACAGGAACTTTGGCACCAAGATCGCGGCTAAAGCCATGCAGTGGATCTCCAAGAAGCTCAAAGAGTTTTACAGAGAAGGTAAAGTCTGGGACTGTGTGAAGTCAAAACTGATTTTTGGAACGGGAGCAACAGAAAATGTACATATTTAACACTGCTTTAGGAAAGTACATGCTGATAAATCAGGGCACATTTTTGCACCGGATGCATTTATGTAATCCTGTAATTATATAGAATTATGTTGATTAACTAAGAGGATTATGTCATTTTAATCAGCAGAATTACATAATTTTAGTAAATTAGTGTATGTCATACTTATGGGTTACACAGATTTGGATGCAAATGAAAAAAAATGTAATATAAAGCACTAAAATACAATAATAAATATTCTATTTAATACTTTAATATTTTATTAATAGTTAATTTTAGTGTATATATATATATATATGTTTAGGTATATATTTGCACTGTCAAAAGTTTTTGAACAGTAAAATTTTGAATGTTTTTATAGACGTCTCTTCTGCTCACCAAGCCTGCATTTATATGATCCAAAGTACAGCAAAAACAGTAAAATTTTGAAATATTTTTACTATTTAAAAATAACTTTTTTTCTATTTAAATACATTTTTAAAATAACATTGATTCCTGTGATCAAAGCTACATTTTTAGCATCGTTACTCCAGTCTTCAGTGTCACACGATCCTTTAGAAATCATTCTAATATGCTGATTTGCTGTTCAAGAAACATTTATTATTATTATTATTATTAGAAATGATCAAATTATAGAAAGTAATACTTTTATTTTGCAGGGATGCTTTAAATTGAGCAAAAGTGCTTATAAAGACATTTGTAATGTTACAAAAGATTTCTATTTCAGATAAATGCTGTTGTTCTGAACTTTCTATTCATTGAAAGAAACCTAAAAAAAATCCTACATGGCTGTTTTCAACAACATAATAATAATAATAAATGAGCAGCAAATCTGAATATTAGAATGATATCTGAAGGATCATGTGACTGCAGTAATGCTAAAAATTCAGCTTTGAAATCACAGGAATAAATTACATTTTAAAATATATTCAAATAGAAAACAGTTATTTTAACTAGTAAAAATATTTCAAAATTTTACTGTTTTTGCTGTACTTTGGATCAAATAAATGCAGGTTTGGTGAGCAGAAGAGACTTCTTTAAAAAAATATTAAAAACCTTACTGTTCAAAAACTTGGCTGGTAGTGTATATATAAAATACAATTAATAATGGTCACTTAACAATAAATTAAATAAATTAATATTGTAATGATTTTATAACAAATATATACATATGTAAAAAATACATATAAATATATGTCATATTTGTGTTATTATATTCTGCTCTTTGTATTTTGCTTTCCTCGGTTGGCTCAGATGAAGGTATGTTATTTGTATCTCAAAATTATATTGTTTCAGTTCACCTAAAATGCAGTTACTATGCTTACACATTTGGTCATATTGTACTACTCATACACTTTGTTCAGTACCATATTTTTGTGTTTTGTAGGACGTGTGTTTGCAAACACAGAGGATTCTGCATGTTTATTGGGGATGCGGCGCAGGGCTCTGGTCTTCCAGCCCGTCGTACAGCTGAAGGATGAGACGGATTTTGTGTAAGAACACGTGTGCTACCAAACATGTTTTACATAACCGATTCTATTATCATAATGATGTCATAATATGTTTCCAAGGCTACTCTAAAAGGATTCTATTTTGTAACCTTTTACTTTTTCCTCAGAAGTTGCATCTTGTAGCTCTTTTTTTTTTAAACCAAGGAATTATAGATTCCCTTTTAAAATGCAAAAATGACAGACTTGAACTTTGACCTGATATTGTTCATTTTTATGTTCCAGTCACAGGATCCCGAAGGAACAGTGGTGGCTCCGACTGCGTCCGCTCATGAAGATTCTCGCCAAGTACAAAACCAGCTACGACGTGTCCGATTCGGGCCAGCTTGAACACATCGTCCGTCTGAGAGCTAAAGACATCTCTGCCATTTAAAACCAGCAGCTACCGCATGTAAAACCAAGTTGTCTTGCAATATATTCATTGAAGGTGAAGATCTGTGATTCCATAGTCTTGACCTGAACACATAATCATATCCAGTATATGTAAAGCAGTTCACATTAAACTGTAACCATAGACATACAAGATCCTTTGATATAGTAGCTCAGTGTGTTGTGATTGACAATCCGTACGCTCAAGCGATTAGCTAGTCATCCCTTTTAAATGGGGCCAAGTGGTATATTTTGTGAATATGCAGGATTTCCATATTTATATTTATTCTAATAGAGCTTATTTTCACTGAATATGGAGCTGTATGAATGCTCCACTGGCTTATAGTGATGTAATTTCACAACTGCACCTTGTTTTAGTTTAATTGGAGTCTGAAGGAGTCTTCCAAGCTGCTATTGTGTTGTTCGTTAGTGCAGGCACTTTGTACCAAAGCAGCTGTTGTGTTAGTGTGTATTTGTTATCATGTACATGTGTGTGTATAAGCTACTAATGCTGCATAAACTCCCTTTAGAATGTAATCGGTGTGGTTTGTCATAAATTAATGTATTTATTCTTGTGCATCAGTTTTGAGGTCATTAGAGGACAAAAATGACATTGGTAAAAAAAAAAAAAAAGTAAAATATTTCATTTTGAAGCCTTGCCAACAGAATAAAAATATTAAAGACTGCATAATTGTATAGTTAATCGAAACGTTCACTTTTCACGTGAAAAGTGAAAAAGTTCACTTTGACGTTGTTTGAACGTTAATGTGTGTTGGCAGTGTATGTACAAATCTATCCTATAATGATAAAAATCCATGCAGTGGTTTTTAATTGATCTGTAAAAATAATACTACCTTTTTCAAATCGAGCCGTTCTCAGATGCCTGTCATTGTGGCATCACACCGACAGAGGCCGCTCCCACGATTGACATGAGCGTTTTACCTCAGATCAGCAGAAACAGTCCGCCCTCTTTGTTTCGATGCTGGAGCAGGGATGTAAATTAGACAAAAATAGCTCCGATTGAGCGATTGAGGTGTTGTGTTGCTGGATGTAATAATGAACATAGTGGTCGTCATTTACTCCCGACATCTGAGCCGCTGAAGATGCAGTAGATCATGTTTGTTTGTGAAGGGAATGCACCTCCTGATCTACATATATCTGTCTATGTTCGCGTGAATCATTCGTGATCCAGCTTCACTTACAGCAGAAGAGAGTATAAGGGGGTTTTTTAATGAATCTTTGCGATCGCCTTTTCTAATAATGTGTAATAATAAGTTTAGGCTAAATGCGGCTAAAGTAAACAAGCTCATCACTCCACAGAGAGAAGAGAGGGGCGGGGCAAGCAGAGCTCATTTGCATTTAAAGCAGCCTCGACCAGACTGAGATGATTTTTGTAGAGTTGATTTTGGCAAGGTGAAAAGGGTGTTGTTTTACACAACCATCGAGAATTTTTAACCAAAGTATATTATAGACTTTTCATTTAAGACCCTAAAGAATCATATCAACTTGTGGAAAATGGGCATCCGATGACCCCTTTAAAATATGTTGTTGGCATTATACAGAATGATAGATAAAAAAAAAAAAAACAAGGGATTTAAAATGTTTTTATTTTTTTAATAGAAAAAACAATTCTAGGTAAACCTGGTCACATTTATCATAATTCTATACATCTCATAAATATTTTCTAATTTATAAATCTCACTCAAATTACAACACTGCACCATATGAGCGTTTTTAGACCTTGTTATAAAAAGATGGAGTCCATGATCAACAATGTGCCGTGTAAACAAGGTAGTTTTAGTGAACTAATAAGTGACACTTTAATTTAGATTCTTAAAGCACTTCTGTTCCTCAAGATGACTCCTGTAAGGAAGAAAACACATTCTCCTAACAGAACAAGACTGATTTGTGCGTGATCAAGGAGCGTGTGCGTGTCTTTCACAATCCTTATAAGAAGAGAGGGGGAAAAAAAAAAACGTCTATTTGACCACCCAGGATGGGTCTTTTCTGACGCTTTCATTTTCCGGGCCTAAAATAGCCACTCCACATGTTTGCTGACCGACACCCAGATACCTGGAATAAATAAAAATAATAATAATAATAATAATAATAAAAAAAAAATACAAATACAGCACTTAAGCATAAATATTTATATTTTATCAGATAATTATACACTACCAGTCAAGTTTTTGAACTAAGATTTTTATTATTTTTTAAAGAAGTCACTTCTGCTGCATTTATTTGACAGTAGAAAAACAGTAAAACTACTTATTTTTACTATTTAAAGTAACTTTTGAGCAGCGAATCAGAATATTAGAACGACTTATGAAGGATCATGTGACTGGAGTAATGTTGCTAAAAATTCAGCTTTGAAATCACAGGAATAAATTACATTTTAAAATATATTCAAATAGCAAACAGTTAGTTTAAATAGTAAAAATAATTCAAAGTTTTACTGTTTTTGCTGTCTTAGGATCAAATAAATGCAGCCTTGGTGAGCAGAAGAGACTTCTTTAAAAAAACATAAAAAAATCTTACTGTTCAAAACTTTTGACTGGTAGTGTATATACATTTAAATGTTTTGTTACCTGCCAGCGACGTCAGTTATGTTTTTACCAGTCACAGCGAACAGTCTCTCTCTGTATCTTTGTTTTATCTCGTCTGTAATGCCGTTTAAAAAACGTCCCAAACCTACAGCACATTAACAAAGTCCTTGTAAACTACAGAACAAATATCCAAAAACACAAACTTAACAGCAAACACAAAAACATTCACACAACCAACACCTTGATATTTAAATACAAAATATCCCAAAATGTCAACAATCATTATACGAAAAATCTACAGGTACAAACATCTTAACATATAAAGCAAATAAAAACCTAATAATTAAAACTATAAAAATGTTAAATTACATTTTTTTTTTTTTTCATTCTAAGAAGAACTGTAAATATGCTGTTAAATATTTACAATAATTTTAGGGTGTACTTCAGGTAAATATTTTAAATCAAAGTGGTTTATCTAACAAACTTTTCTTTTTTACATGAACTATAGCAATAATACACAGATGGGCTAAAATGTCACACAGTGTCCAAAGATATAGTCCACATTACTGACCCTTATCTGATGGGGCGATAGGTGCATCAACGGCAGAGAAAACCGAAAGCTTAGCCTCATCGATGTCCTGCTGGGTAAATTTTCCTGCTCGCACCCACTCTACTCCACCACGGAAAGCAGACAACGTCTGCGTGGAGTTTGGATCTCTGAGAGATTGACATGACAAAAACATAATAAAAAAAAAAAAAAAAAAAAAAAAAAAAATCACCAACCAATAATAAAGCAAATACACTAATGGATACATTGCATCAGATCCAATTAAATGTGTCATATGTACCTATAGGAATAAAACGAGAACAGGCCACCTCCTCCCATTCTAGCTCCGCCTCCATAAGCTCCACCCTTTTCTCTGATCTCTCCATGCAGGAACTTAGCAGTCATCATCCTTGCTAATATACACAGACTGACAAAGAACGACAAATGACAAACTGAATAAACAAAGATTAATCAAAATAAACCATAATTGTGACACCACAATTTAATTTAATAAATATATATGTGTAAATTTGTAATGAGAAGCACTTATAAAAAGGCTGCTGTCAACAACAGAAAATCTTTAAGAACTTCCTGTTTTTTCCAAAATAAAAGCTTAATTGTTTAACGTTTAAAAAAAAAAAAAATTAAATTCATACTAAACATTAGTATTGTCATTTTACAGTTGAACCATGAAATAAATGGTAATTATTTATTTATGATTATATTATTTTTCTTAATATTCCGTTTTATTTTATAGTGAAATATAACAACAGTAATGTGTTTTATTTTGTTTCATATTTTTTATTATATACTTAGTATATATTTAACATTTTTATTTTAATGTAAGTAATAACAACAGCAACAATAACTATTATCATTATTACTATTTTTTAAATAATATGAAATACTGTTAGTCAAATTTATATAAAAAAAAAAAAACAAGCAGACCAATAAAAAATTTTTTAATTTAATTTAAATATGTTTGTAATGACATATTTACGTATATATTTATAATAAAGATACTGCATGTAATACATTTAATACATGTATTTAAAATTTTAATTAGATTTTCTTCCTCAAACTGTAAGCAAGCAGAATGAAAAACTATTTGCAAGAGTGACAGTTGCTGTACCTGGCGTAATCGGCATGTGTGAAGGGGACGGCCCGCACGCACTCGCTGACAAAGTTCACATTAAAGGGAAGCTGGAAATATGTCTTCATCTGACAGGGTTTAAAATTAGGCTCCTGGCAGGATGAAGAGGGAGATCGGTGAGAACACTGCAGATCAATCAAACCTAAATGCTGCTGTAATGCTGTTCAAAAGCACTTACTGAGATAAGTTTACGACTCACGGATGATCCAGCTTGAGGATCTAATGCTCTCTATGAAGGGAAAAACAAAAAATGACAGCTTAATTCATTGTGAAAAGTTGTGTGTTCTAAAAAGAAAAGTGTGGTGTCTCACCTCCACAACGGTTGGTCTGACAGGTTTGCGGTGCTTTCGGTTGGCTGCTATAATACCTATAAACCTCTCCACCTCTCCTGCTGCATCTGACATTTTCTGCGGTGTGGCGTTCACTGCACACCTGAAACAAAGACATCATAATCACATTCATAAAACTTCATTATGTAAATTTCATTCATATATTTACAGTCTATAAGTTTTTAAAAATTGAATTTCATTCATTAAGTTAAAATATTTGTCCCTGTATTTTTAGTTCATTTTTCTACATTCTAGATTGTTTCTATATTATCCCCAGAAATTGATAAAAATCACAATAATACAAAGGCTCAAGTAGCTTATGTCTTGTGTCATTTACTGTTGTTTTCTTTCATTTACCATTTTATGCTATATCACTAGGGTTATTATGGTTGACTAAAACCAAAACAAAACTAAAAACAACAACAACAAAAAAATCCTTATTTAAAATAAAATAAAAACTTAATGTTTAACCAAAATTAAAATGAAAACAAAAATCTAAAAATAAAAATAGATTCAAAATATTTATAGAAAGTAAAACTAAAACAGATCAGCATCAGACTATAATCACGGCAAACTCAGGAGACAAAAAAATAAAAAAATAAGATAATACACACACACATATATATATATATATA
>JAHKKF010495913.1:0-13897 GCA_019740295.1 Labeo calbasu | reverse complement strand
AGCGGATCCGTCTATATGCAGATGTATTAGGGATCCGCTGACAGACGTGGCTTTCAAACGCTTCCGTTGTGCTTATATGTGAGCGCTCGGTGAGGAGCGTGAAGCGCTTATCATTGTAGCCAATCACAGTCATGTCTGTTGAGCGCGTGAACACTATGGCCAATCAGCGATGTTTAAAAATCTGCTCAACAGTGCTCAAATGTGAGCGGGAAATGGACGTTTTTAAAATTTCACTACCGAAAGTACCGAACCCGGTAACTTTTGACAACTCTAATAGTAGTAGTAGTACATTTAGTAATATTTGTCACAGTTCCTTCAAGTTAAACCAAACTTTTATTTTGACGAGTTGCTGTGAAGACCTGTAAGTTTCTGTTTGTATATGACATGGTGATAGTTTTTCTCAAAAGAAATGGTAAAATGCTCATGAAGTGACTCTCAGAGCAGTTCTAGAGATGTTTGTGTTCATATATTGAGGTGGCAGAGGTTGAAAATGCAGTGTGCGTCACGCACACTTCAGTATGTGTAGTAAACTAAATGGCACGTATGTGCCATTCATTCACACAGAGACGCGCAGAACATGCAGGAATTAAATGGTATATTTGCAACTTAATATTCACAGACACTAGTCCATATCCTATTTTGATTCAAGTGTACTGACCTACTTTTGATTTATTCTTCCAAAATTCCGTGACATTCCGCGTTATACAGTTAATTTCATTTTTGTGACTGGATTCCGTCTGCGTTTTTCGCGTCGTGGAAATCATGGGGTCATATGATTTCTGATGGATCAAGTTATTTTTAAATGTAGTAATATTTTACAATATTACTGTTTTAATTGTATTTTTTATATCAGATAAATGCAGCCTTGGTGAACATAGCAGAGAAGGTCAACTTCCCATTTGTGTGCTTCCGTAGGTCACATGAGTAATCTTAGTGTTGTAGGAATGTGTTGCTCTTAGGAATTCCAGTTTAAAGTGGCGCGGCTTTCTGCTGAACCCACTGGGACGCGGTTGAACCCTTTGATGGTTTCTCAAAGCTGAAGCTCCTGCGAAAAGATCCGTCAAGCCCTTATGCTGAAAGACTGCAGGTCTGAGCTGTCAGAGTCAATTTGCTTCGCAATCACTGTGACCTTAAACATATGCTAGTTTTCAGTGACTTAATGATAGACAGGATGGGCAAATGTGCTAATCCTGTTGAAAAAAATATCTTTGAAGGCAATGGCAAAGGGTGTTAACTTGAATTCCCTCACTTGAAGTTGTGCCATCTGTCGAGAGGCTGTTCCTTGAGACGCAATATGATTTGTAGCTTCTAAATGAGGCCCATCTTGTTGTTTTTCCTCACACACGATTATGATTTTCTGCCAGGACAACTTTCCTGGCACGTCTTGCTTCAAGAAATATCCCCTGCTGCCTTTTCAGCATGGTTAAATTTAGCAATGGGAAGTTTCCCACACTGCATTGGCTGCACTGACCACTGGTGATATGTAAAAACTCATTGCTCTCATTGGTCCTTGGAGAATTGAAGGACAGGGAATTTGGGTCATGCTATATTTTATTTTGAGTGCGAGTATGTTTTTGAGAGTGGATGATAGAGGACTAGTGAAAACGGTAACAGACAGTGGACACGGCTGCACAAATGAAGTGTTGCCAGCTGCCAGATTTGATTAGGCTGGTGAGACTCAAGTGACCCTCAGGAGTGTTAATGGAGAGAAAGGTGCAGTATTGCTACTCTAGCTTTTGACAAGACTGCTCGCTCATTCAGATGACCTTCGACACGCATTTAAATCGTTCACATATCAGTGCGCTCTGGTTTCACTGCTAATGAACTCTTTTTTTGCGACTGGAAGAGGATTGATTTTCCCAGTCCATTTACCTGAAGGACACATTGAGAAATGCATGATGTTGTTATTTATACGTTTTGAGGAATGTGCTGGCAGCTCGTGCATGCAAATATTTTCTGGCTCGCAGGTTGTCTACAACTGGGCCAATTTTGGTGTCCTGATTCTCGTTAGACATTCCTTTGTTCTGTCCCGTTTGCTCCGCATGCATTAATCCTATCAAGCACTCGACTCTGAGTTAACGTGACTCTTCTGGCCTATTTTGCAGCGTATGCCAAGTGTTTTTGTGCCACTCAGCTGAAAATCTAGATCATTTTCATTTGATTTACCAGCAGTGCTTCAGGACAGAATGCACTGTGTTTTCCAAGGCATTGTCTGATTGTATGAATAGCTGAAGACTGACATGTATACATTATTGTGTATTTGTTTGGATGGTTGACTAGTTGTGCAGCAGTTGACTAGTCATTCATTCATTTATTGGTTGGTTAGTCATTTATTGTTTTATTTTTAATTTTATTTTTATAAAAAAAATGATTCTTTTACGTTTTTTTAATAATATATAATTATAATGTAATTATAAATAATTTAATTATTTGAATTTTGTTGTTGTTGTTGGCTAGATTTATTTTATTTTTTTAATTTTATTTTTTTTATAAATTGAATTTTTACACTTATTTTTATATATAATTATAAATATAATATAAATTAAATAAATTGTTTTTTTTGTTTTTTTTGTTTTTTTTAGTTGGCTAGTCATTTTTTTTTATTTTTTACAAAAAATTGAATTTTTACATTTTAATTTTATTTTTATAACAATTATAAATATTTCATTTTTTAAATTGTTTTTAGTTGGCTAGTCATTTTTTTTTTCAATTCTATTTGTATAAAAATATAATTTTTACATTTGTTTTTATAATATATAATTATAAATAGTTTATTTTTTATTTTTTAGTTGGCTAGTCATTTTTGGTTTTTTTTTAATTTAAATTTTGTAAAATAGATTTTTTTTTAAATTTTTAATTTTATTGTTATAATATATAATTATAAATATAATATAAAAAATATTTTTCTTTTTTTAAGTTGGCTAGTCATTTATTATTTTTTATTTTATTTTACATAATTAATTTTATTTATATAAATAAAAAATATATAGTCATAAATATTATATAATTTAATTTATTTATTTACTTATTTTTGAAGAAGTAAATTAATTTTATTTATTTTTTTTGTTAAAAATGTTTTTTACATTTTTAATTTTAATTTAGTTAGAAATATAATATAAATATTTTTTTTTAATAATATATAATTATAAATGTAATGTAAATAATTTTATTTATTTGTTTGTTTGGTTGTTTTTGTTTGCCAAATATTACATTTCCCTTGCTACGACACTTCTAAAATATATATATATATATATATATATATATTTTTAAAAACAACTAAATTAAATAATTGTTTACATTTGGCTTTTATATTGTCATTATCAAAGCAAATTGTTAAAATGATCAGGAAAATGTACTTTTAATAAGTTTAGTTTATTTTATAAGTTTAGTTTATTTTTGTTTGCATGTATACTTATTTACTTTTATGTATTCCTTTGTATTATTTATTTACCTGTATTTACTTTTACTGTGTTTTTTTTTTTAACTTTTTATTACTTATTATTTATTATTTTATGTTATTTATTATTTATTGTATTTAGTATTATGCATACCAAATTATTTTATATCACTTAAATCACTTTTCACAATTTATTCACCGTTTAAAAGCCCTGCTTTTTATAAAATTATGTAGTTGTGTATATCCCTAATTCCTTCAAGGACAGTGTAGTTTTATTGATATAATTGACCTTTATATACAAACAGCACTGACAGTCTGCAATCAGAGCCCTAAAGCAATAAATGAATTTACACAATGTGAACTCCCTACCATTTTTAGTCATTTCACTCCACTGTATACCCATATATAGGATGTTTTTTTTCCCACATATGGACAGTAGATTGCAGATAATGAAATTTATGGCACTTTGGTCCCTGCGTAGAAGCAAATAAAACCCGCTCTTCCTTTTCTTTCCCCAGTCTTGAAAAGGAATGCCAGCACCAACCAACCACTGACTACATCCCCTGTCCACAGAGGGAAAGACTGAGTTAAAAGCGGAAGGATGGGCGAGACGGAGGACGAGCGTACCTCTCAGGCTGGCCAGCTGTTTGAGAACTTCGTGCAGGCCACTACCTGTAAAGGCACCCTGCAGGCCTTCAGCATCCTCTGCAGGCAGCTGGAGCTGAACCCCTCCGACCACAGAGGCTTCTACAGCAGCTTGAAAGCTGCCGTCACCTACTGGAAGGCCAAAGGCCTCTGGGGGAAACTGGACAAGAGAGCCAGCCACAAGGAGTACAGTAAGGGCAAAGCCTGCACGGACACCAGAGTAAGTGGCACACTTGCTTCACAAATCTTGATTTATTTTTAGTTGCTTGTCAGTTGATTCTTAGACTCAAAATGTCACTATTTGTTGCCTTGCTAAAAAGAATTTAAATGGGACCAACAACAACTCATTTTCATATCCACATTTGTTAGTCAAATCACTTTTGCCTGATAATAATGGTTGCGATGGCTATCTTGGCGCTGAAACTTGTGCGTGTTCTATTTATAAAGCGAAACAGGAAAAAAGGATCAGCATCATTTAGTTTTAGCCATTTTTCTGCTGCAGTTGACCGTTGGACTGAGGGGTCAAAGGTTAGGAGGTCATGAGTCAGGGTTTTTGTCTATTTAGAACAGTAGCACATTGATTTACCTCTACAGATAGACTGAAATGCTTGCATTTAAAAGATCCAAATTGTAATGTTAGCATTAGCAGTGGTTTGACTGTAAAAATACAACATTGAAAACCCATACAAAAGATTTTCCTCATTATGTTGCTTTAACTCATGCGAATGGCATGACCTCAGTGTTGGAGTGCCATACCATGCTAATCTGTATAAGGTTCCATTTGTGCCAAAACTGAGTTGACCGCTTTGTGCTTTGTACTATACATTTGTCTTGATCAACAGTCATTGCCTACTTGTTCAGGTAAATCAGGGTATGTTGACTTGTATGTTGTCTGTAGATAACATCTTAATGTGTTGTCCTGCCGTCTTTTTCTCTGTTGTTTTTACTGTCGTTATTATCGTTTTGTTCTGTCATCTTATTCTGTCATCCTAACTGTTGTCTTGTTCTGTCGTCCTTACTGTCATCTTATTCTGTCGTCCTAATGTTGTCCTTACTGTCATCTTGTTCTGTTGTCTTGTTCTGTCATCCTAACTGTTGTCTTGTTCTGTCGTCCTTAGTCATCTTTTTCTGTCGTCCTAATGTTGTCCTTAATGTCGTCCTGTTCTGTCGTCTTGTTCTGTTGTCCTTACTGTCATCTTATTCTGTCGTCCTAATGTTGTCCTAATGTTGTCCTGTCCTGTCGTCCTTACTGTCATCTTATTCTGTCGTCCTTACTGTCATCTTATTCTGTCGTCCTAATGTTGTCCTGTTCTGTCGTCCTTACTGACGTTGTGTTCTGTCGTCCTTACTGTCATCTTATTCTTTCGTCCTTACTGTTGTCCTGTTCTGTCATCCTCTTCTGCCTTCCTAACTATTGTCTTGTTCTGTCATCCTTACGGTCATCTTATTCTTTCATCGTAATGTCGTCCTGTTCTGTCGTCTTTACTGACATCCTGTTCTGTTGTCCTTACTGTCGTCCGAACTGTTGTCTTGTTCTGTTGTCCTTACTATCATCTTATTCTGTCGTCCTAATGTCGTCTTGTTCTGTCATCCTTACTGTCGTCCTGTTCTGTCGTCCTTACTGTCATCCTGTTCTGTCGTCCTTACTGTCATCTTATTCTTTCGTCCATACTGTCGTCCTGTTCTGTCGTCCTCTTCTGCCGTCCTAAATATTGTCTTGTTCTGTTGTCCTTACTGTCATCTTATTCTGTCGTCCTAATGTTGTCCCGTTCTGTCGTCCTTACTGACCTTCTGTTCTGTCGTCCTTACTGTCATCTTATTCTTTTGTCCTTACTGTCATCCTGTTCTGTCGTCCTCTTCTGCCATCGTAACTGTTGTCTTGTTCTGTCGTCCTTACTGTCATCTTATTCTTTCGTCCTAATGTCGTCCTGTTCTGTCGTCCTTACTGTCATCCTGTTCTATCTTCCTGTTCTGTCGTCCTTACTGACGTCCTGTTCTGTCATCCTTACTGACGTCCTGTTCTGTCGTCCTTACTGTCATCTTATTCTGTCGTCCTAATGTTGTCCTGTTCTGTCGTCCTTAATGTCGTCCTGTTCTGTCGTTCTTACTGTTATCCTGTTTTGTCGTCCTTACTGTCATCCTGTTCTATCTTCTTGTTCTGTCGTCCTTACTGTCGTCCTTGCTGTCAATAATGCCATATAATGCAAAATAATGCCATATTTCACTTCTACTGTTCTTTATTTACCAGTTTTGAGCACGTTGATGGAGCGTATAAAATACCGAAATGTTCAAAATAATAGTATCGAACCGTTTGAAATAAAACGTATATCAGTGTTTTTCCAGTACCGGTATATCGAACATCTAGTCCTTACTGTCGTCTTGTTCTGTCGTCCTAATGTTGTATTTCCTGTCATCTTATTCTGTTGTTCTAATGTCATCTTGTTCTGTTATCTTTAAGCGCTGTAAAGTTAGTTTTAGATTTGATATTTGCTGCATATCTGACTAGGCTCCTTTAGGGATCGTCTGCAAATGTATCTCACAGTACAAAACGAAGTCAAATGATTTGTTTAAATGAATGTTTACAGAACTATAGTAAACTGACTAAATATATTTTGCCAATATCTTGCCTTAGACAATACTTCCAATTTCTCCCTTACTGTCTGTACAGTACACAAATATTTAATGAAAAATTACAGTAATTTAAGGTTTTTTTGGGGGGGTTTTTTCACATTCCAAACATTGTAGTAAGTTTCTAGTTACAAGACTAACTTATTGCAGGTAAGAGTTTACCAATAACTTCTTTAATGAACATACAGTACACAAATATTCGTTTAAATTTGCAGACGATCCCTAAACCAGCCTAGTCGAATATGCAGTAAATATCAAATCTAAAACTTTACTGCACTTAAAGATGACAGAACAAGAGACATTAGGATGACAGTAAGGACGACAGAACAGGATGACATTTAACAGACAACATACAAATCAACATATGCTGATTTACCTGAACAAGTAAATAGTAAAAAGTAAAAACAACAGTGACTGTTGATAAAGACAAATGTATAGTACAAAGCAGTCGACTCATTTCTGCCACAAATGGAACCTTATAAATCTGGGGTTACTTTATGTGCAGGCTGCATGCTAGCAAATGTTTGCGCAAGTATTGTTGTGTCTGACTGGGAAAGCAAGCTGTCTTTTGTTTAACTATAAGCTCAGGGTTGCTGTCAAAGTCTGCTATGCATTAACTAGACCATTGCGTTATTGTGTAGGGGTTTGTAAGCGGTCAGTGGAGGAGTCAATCTCGGGTCACTTGACTTGGCATACGTGTTGAGATTGTTCTTAGTCCATTTTGCATAGTGGTTTTGCCTGTGGATTTATTGACCTCGTTTGAGCTTGATAAGGTGTTGAAATAATTGGAAACGTCAAGGAATATTTGTTTTGCACTTAAGTGTCATATTAAGAGGATTTAAATGCTAATCTCATGGGCTTTTGGTATTTATTTCTAGTGTTTTAACTTGGCCTCTGCTGCGATTTTTGCTGTTTCTTTTGTTGTGGAGCAAGTCATGGTTTGTTTGCATAGGTTTGCATTGTGTGCCTAAGGTTGGTCTCACACAAATTTGTTAACCTATTCCACAACAGCAGTATTAAAGGAATAGTTCAGACAAAAATAGAAACTCAGAATGAATGAATAGTTCCAAAAAAAGCATGTGGTGTGTTATTCTTGTGAATGCACATCGATGGCTGACACTGAAGAGAAGAAACTGTTGAATAAACTTATTTTTGTTTTCTTTGTGCACAAAGTATTCTCATAGCTTCATAAAATTACGGTTGAACCACTGATGTCACATGGACTATTTTAACAATGTCCTTACTGCCTTTTTGGGCCTTGAACTTGACAGTTGTGTTGTTGTCTATGCAGGATCAGAAACCTCTCAGATTTCATCAAAAATGTCTCAATTTGTGTTCTGAAGATGAACGAAGGACTTGCGGGTTTGGAACAACATGAGAGTGAGCAATTAATGACAGAGGGCAAGATTTACAGTAAATAGCTATTTAAATCCAGTTTAGTGTTGATAATCTGAGTTGTTACTGTGCTTTGTTTTACTCTTGGTGCTTCTAGACGTGGCCCATTTTCAGGTTGTTCTATCCTGGTGGTCTTCCATGCTTGAAAGACTGTGAGATTAATTCTCAAGCTTGGCTTTTGAATGCAGGTCAGCTGCTGTGAGCTCTGCTCTGGCACAGAAATGCCTTTCTGAATGTCTTTAAAAGTCAAATTGTATAGAGACAAGAAGTCCACAGTGGGAATAGGGCTTCCTCCAGGGATCATGTCCGGAACAGGAAGCCTGGTCTGACTCATCTTACAGGAAGCTGGGACCATCAGTCAAACACTAAGATAAAGAATGATGGCAGAAATTAGGGTTTCTGTAAAAGCAGTTTTTAAAGGGTTAGTTCACACAAAAATAAAAATTCTGTCATTAATTACTCACCCTTATGTTGTTCCAAACCTGTGAGACCTTTGTTCATCTTCAGAACACAAATTAAGATATTTTTGATGAAATCCGAGAGCTTTCTTGGCCTCCATAGACAGAAACACAATTGACACACATACGTCGTGTTACTCTCGTGAGTCGAAGACTGACACAGAAGAGATTAAATTGTTGAATACAGTCGTTATTTTTTTTTTTATTCTCATAGCTTCATAACATTAAGGTTGAACCACTGATGTCTCATGGACTATTTGAACCTTTCTGGGCCTTGAACGTGTCAGTTGCGTTGCTGTCTATGCAGGTCAGAAAGCTCTCAGATTTCATTAAAAATATCTTAATTTGTGTTCCAAAGATGAATGAAGTTCTTACGGTTTTGGAACTAGGGCTCTCATGATTCCTTGATTTAATTCGAGTACTCAATTGCATTTTGCCCGAGTCGAGTAAAAGGGTAAAATACCGGAAGTGGCGCATTCCACGGACAAGAATCCGTGAAACCCATTATTAAGTTTTTCAAGGCTTCATGATGTATTGAACTCATTTAAAAATCATAATAAAGCATAATGCTATCGTTAATACACAACATGCCATGATTCAATAAAATAAATGTGCGCATGAATTATTTACATCATGTGTGTAAGTTACGTATGTGCATGTCAGAGCGGCTCCTTTCACAGTAAATGCTGCTACACAAACTGCTGTCATTTACATGTGTGGAGCGTCAGTCTCTGCATATTGTTGTGAGTTTGGGTTTATTATAACATTCATCTGGGAAGGCAGCATGTGCCATTTCATCAGATTGTAAGGTAAATCATTTATAAACCTACGCAGACACAGGAGAATACATCCTTATCTTAGTTGTTTCATCGCGATTTCATAATAAAAGCTCAAACCCTTGCTCTGAGTTCCAAGTATGTATAACTGCAGACTGGAGATCTCCAAATGGGGGCGGGAACTCCAAAAGTGGGCAGGACCTCCGAAATGGGACGGGATCTCGTCGTGCAAAGACTTTCACCATTGGCTCTGGCTTCAGCCAATTGTTATTGACTTGCGTTTCAAAATAAAACTTTATAAATTAAACATTACTTCTATTTGTTTTAAAATAAAGCTAAATATAATACATACATAAATATGCTTAGTGAGAGCAGAGCCCAAAGCTCGTGGCCAATGGTGTTCGGACTGGAGTTAGGACCTCTGCTTAATGATATTAACGTGAGCTCTCCCGGAAGCCGTCACAGCACAGTGCAGGGGAAAGGTTTTACTCTATCGCTTTGTTTTAAGAAACGGGGGCATCCCGGGACTTGAAATTCGCAGGGTAGGAGGATGTAGTGATGCTGAGTGTAACTAAAAAGGTCCCATTGTCCAGTTGGGGAGTTACGGAACAGCCCGGTGATCTTATATCGCATAATTTTGCAAAAAACAGTTTATCCACCACGCTATTCAGCGCCAATCCCACCGTGCAGTCAATTTCATTGGTTAAGGTTAAGGTCAGGTGTGGGGTAGGTTTAGGGGTTAGCATTGTTTGTAGCATAGTGTAGGAAATCAACACTGTGATTGACACAACCAATAAAACCTTTAGAATTAGCTGTGGGGTGGAGTTTGCACTTAAGTGGATTGGGGGAAAAATTTGCGCATGCGTGTCATGTGCCTGTATATCAATGGGAGGAAACCACGCCCTATTTTGGAGCTCCCACCCCGTTTTGGAGTTCCCGCCCCCATTTGGAGATCTCCAGGCTGCAGTTATACCCTTCTCCTGAGTTTACACATTTTGATGTCCACATATTTAAGAAATGACAGTGGCTGTAGCATTCCTGTCCTAAAGAAAAGGCCAAAATATTAAAAATTATTAAAATATTATTAAATACTAAGTGGACATTTGACTTGAATCTTTAGTCAATATTAAACAAGGATTAGATCACGCAGTAAAGTGTAAAACAATCGGTCGTTGGTAGGGCTGTCAAACAATTAATCACGATTAATCGAATACAAAATAAAAGTTTGACTTTGCCTAATATATGTGTGTGTACTGTGTGTAGTTATTATGTATATATAAATACAAACACATTCATGTATATATTTAAGAAATATTTACAAGTATATATATATTTATTATAATTTTTATATAATTTATATTATATATAAATAAAATATTTTTTTACATAAATAACATATTTCTCTTAAATATACATATTGATTTGTGTGTATTTATATATGCATAATAATTACACAAAGTACACAGAGAAATATAAGGTAAACTCAAACCTTTATTTTGTATGCGATTAATTGCGATTAATCATTTGACAGCCCTAGTCGTTGGTGCCCTCTGCAGCTATTTGTTATAATGCGTAATGTACTTTAGCTCTGTTTTTTAAATAATACATTACATATTTTACTAGTTCAATAAAACCATGTTATTATTTGTTTTTGATACTTTATTTGAACTAATTAGTGCCTCCTTGCTATTATATATGTATTTTAAGTCATTTTAAAGGCTATTGTTCACTTAGGTCTATTTTTGTTTCTACAAAAAATTATAATTATCCAATTACTGAATTAATCATCAGATTTAACTCAGAATATACTCTATTACCAAAATTATTGTTAGTGACAGCCCTGTTTGGAACGATATGATGGTGAATAAGGACAGACTTTTAATTTTTGGGTGAACTACCCCTTTAACTTAAAAGGGGTCATCGGATGCAAAGTTCACTTTTACATGCTGTTTGAACATTAATGTGTGTTGGCAGTGTATGTACAAATCTACCCTATAATGATAAAAATCCATGCAGTGTTTTTTAATTAATCTGTAGAAATAATATCCCCTTTTTCAAATCAAGCCATTCTCAGATACCTGTCATTGTGGCGTCACACCCACAGAGGCCGCTCCCACGATAGTTGATTGACATAAGCGTCTTACCTCAGATCAGCTGTAACAGTCCGACCTCCATTGTTTCCATGCCGGAGCAGGGATGTAAGTTAGACAAGAATATCTCAGATTGAGCGATTGAGGTGTTGTGTTGCTTGATGTAACATAGTGGTCGTCATTTACTCCTGAGCTGCTGAAGATGCAGTGAATTACGTTTGTTTGTGAATGGAATGCGCCTCCCGATCTACATAAATGCGTCTATGTTCGTGCAAATCATTCGTGATCCAACTTCACCTACAGTAGAAGTGAGTATAAGGGTTTTTTATGAATCTTTGCTATCACCTTTTCTAATAACGTGCTAGTTAGCAAGTTTAGCGGCTAAATGCGGCTAAAGTGAACAGGCTCGTCACTCCACAGAGAAAGGAGAGGGGCGGGGCGAGCAGAGCTCATTAACATTTAAAGCAGCCTCGACCAGAACAGGATGATTTTTGCAGAGCTGATTTTGGCAAGGTATAAAGGGTGTTATTTTACACTACCATTGAGAATTTTTAACCAAAGTATATTATAGACTTTTCATTAAGACCCTGAAGAATCATATCAACTCGTCATCTGATGACCCCTTAATTTCACCTTGTTCGAACACCTTTAATGTGAAAATGATTGCCATATGTGAACATAAATGGTCAAAATATTACATTTCCCCAAGGCCAAGACTTTGAAATTGTCCAGTTCATTTTGTGTTCAATATGGTCTTCGCTCTTCACTGTTACACGCCCTTGCTGTCTAATGACGCGTAATAAAAATGCGATTAGAGTTTTTTTTTGCTGTTTTATGACCACTTTTGAGGCAGCCTTTTATGGATATGTCAGTTTGTACACCATATTAGGTCAAGTAAACCATAACACTTGTCTTTTTTTCCTCAGAAACTACAATCATAATCCTTGCTTGTTGTAAGAAACAAGTAGAGACATCTCACATTGGCTAATCGTCCTGGCTTGTTTGAACTTGCTTGAATTGGGTTTAAAATGTCAAGTGTGGAAGTAAAAGCATAACATTTGATTATGCCAGAAAAGTGGGCATGCATTTATTCATTTGGCAGATGCTTTTATCCAAAGTGCCATTACATTCAAGATACACATTTGATTAGTTTATGCTGTCGCTAGGAGTCAAACCCATGGCTCTGGCATTGGTAGTGCCATGCTTTCTTGTTTTAACTACAGGACAAGTCCAAATAATCCCAAACTTGTTTGTTTCCACAGTGTCTCATCATTGGTGGCGGTCCTTGCGGCTTTCGAATTGCCATCGAGCTGGCTTTGCTTGGCGCCAAGGTGGTGGTGATTGAAAAGAGGGACACCTTCTCCAGGAACAATGTCCTGCACCTTTGGCCTTACACCATCCAAGACCTCAGGGACCTTGGAGCCAAGAAGTTCTATGGAAAGTTCTGCGCTGGATCTATAGACCACATCAGTATGTCAAATTTGTTTTCTTTCTAAACAGAAACCAACATTTAGTTGCAGTTACAGACACTGATATCCCTTCTAGTCATTGAGAGATACATAACAGGAAAACAAGATATGGTATCACCTTTGAACCAATCAGATGTTGCAATCACATGCAGGGATTTGCGTATGAGCTTGCTGGAAAACATTTTTGATGTCTTTTTCTTTCAAACTCTGCCAACTGAAACCTGTCTGATGTGTTCCTCTTTATGGTCCCTGAGATAGGACCAGTCCAGCCCAACCAAAAGAGATGTAAAACATTTAGAGTAGCCGGGATTATGCAAATGTCTTTTTCCATGCTTATCTCTGTGAAGGTACTGGCTTCAGTCTGATAGTTTGAGTTGAGTTACTGCACAATGTGTTTAGGCATACATACCTAAATATTTGATTTGGACTGATGACTTTTTAAAGAGATTAAGTCTTTTTACTAATATTTTTGTTTTTTGCTTTACTTTTGTTTGTGCTTTCTTTTGTCCTGTGCTTTTTCTTGTAATATTTTTTTCCCCCTGTTCTTGTCGTTTTGTGCTTCATTTTTGTTTTGCTTTTTGTTTTCTTTAATTTTTTGTTTCCCGTGTGCTTTTTGTGCTTCATTGTTTTGTTCTGCGCTTTCTATTTTCTTTTTCCCCCATGCTTTTTTTTTTTTTTTTTTTTTTTTTTTTTTGTCGTTGTTGTTTTATTAATTTTTTTTCCCTGTGGTTTTTGGATTATTTGTGCTTCATTTTTGTTTTTTTCTGTGCCTTTTGTTTTCTTTCCCCCATGGTTTTTGTGCTTCATTTTTGTTTTGTTCTGTACATTTTGTTTTATTTATCTTTTTTTCCCTGTGTTTTTTTTTTTTTTTTTTTTTTTTGCTGATTTTTTTTGTGTTTTTTGATTTCTTTACTTTTTTGTCTGTCTTTCCAATGTGTTTTTTTGTTTTTGTTTTGTGCTTCATTTTTGTTTTGTTCTGTGCAATGTTTTTTTTTTTCTTTTTTTTTCCCCTGTGCTTTTTGTTGTTTCCTTTTTTGTG
>JAHKKF010495910.1:0-11862 GCA_019740295.1 Labeo calbasu | reverse complement strand
TCCATATGGCTATATAATGTAAAATATAATGAATGTCATGCAAAAATCTGATTTGGAGTATTGTTAATCAACCTCTCTGTAAACCTATGCATGAGCTTTCTTAACTCATAAAAAAAAATACTTTGTTTCAATAAACATACATGCAATAATGTAATACAGTTTTGTTTGTATATCAATGTATTTTAATATATGAATCAATATATAGCAATAGGTTGTCCATCCATATATTGCTATATATTTTTAAATATATGAGGAAGTTTCTGATACATTGAAATATATTTTCTAATGTATTGCAATATAAATTCTAGTATATTGCAATATATTTTTGTTTCGTAAGGGCACGGACGTGTGCTGTGTGCTGCAGGCCTGTATTCACATTGTTTACAAACCCATGGATCCAAGGATTCCCGTGATGTGACAGTGAAATGTACTCATACAGTCTCACAGAAACTGACTAGCCTCAGCTTTGAGTAATTATGCTCCACTTCCTGGAAAGAGGGCAAAACAATGGGCTTGGTAATGATAATTAACAACCGACTAAACGTTTAAGGCAGAGTAGAAGAGAATCCAGTCATCTCCGTAACTTAAAGTGCTCGAAATGGCTGCTTTGGATAAAGGTGTCTGACAAATATGCAAACTTGAATGCAGATTTGAACTGAAATGGCCACAGATGGTGTTGATTTGGAATAAAAGGAAGAGTGCAATTCAAATAAACAAACAAACACACATGTAAGTTAGCTTATTTTCATAGGTAGGCCTATTTTATAAATAAAATGTACTATTGTACTAATGTGCTATGTTGTTATAATATACATATTCACTCTAGTAAACAGGCATTGCATCCTCTATTTAAGTTTTAACACAGTAAGTAATGTAAAAGTGAAATGAAATTAAAAATTATAATTAGTTTTCAAATCACCGATTCTCATATGCATGGAATTCCATCGTAAGAAATATCAAATTAATTAAAATACATTTCTAAATAACGTTTCTCAGACGATCCACTGCAACAATTCCTTGCAATTTCAAACTACAAAGTACTAGAAATGTATGAATTACGGTATTGTTGGAGGCAGCGGTTTGACCAATCAGCTCTTGCGCTCGGGTGACGTCGCCATGACGTATTTATGAAAAATGGCGGCTACCCGCAGCAGTGAGTTCGGCGACTTGGTTCAAATTAAAAAACAACTTATTTCTGTTATAGCGCAGTGTAAGGAAAGAGGACTCGTCCACAGTGTGAAATGGTAAAAGTGCTTATGATAATAATTGAACACATGCCAGGAATACAGCCACTTATTTCATTGCACGTCTTTTTGTGTGACAGTTAGCATGACAGCTAACATAATGAAATAAACAGATATCAGAGCTGTATTTAAAACCTAGTGAGCTGTTTGGACTATCATACACTAACACTACCACGACATTATTATGCTGTTTGACACCGTTTTAACACAGTTGCACAATTTAAAATAATGTAGGCTGTGTTCTTACTTTGGAGAACCATGTAAAAAAAACTTATTCAGTCCTAGCGTGAAACAGCACGAGAACATAAGGAAATATACTCATCATATTCCCATTTGTCCCTCACTGTTTAACACTGTGTTTATGTTATGTTTTATATTGTATTGTATTTGTTTTTTTTTTTATTTACAGTGTAAATGTTCATTTACTGGCTGTAATTTACATTAGACTGTGTCTTCTGAAAATGTTAAATATGTGGAGTTTGTCTTAGAGAAGCTTTCAGTGAACAGAAAAAATAGGAATCGTATTGAATATGCAGTAAGTGAGGATTTATATGTATATATGCAAATGAATGGAGGTTTTTATATTTGCTCTGGAGAGTCTAAAAAGGCACTAAACCTGTCATTTGTGTTTCAGGGCATCTGAACTGGCCTTTTCTTTGGATCCACTTCCTCTGAATGAGATCCCTCCCCCGCCGGAGCTCACCGAGGTCAGTCTGGAGTCATAAACCTCCTCGCATGCATCTCTTAGATGCGTATGATCATATGATTTATATTAGCGATAACCTGTTTTTCCGGTGTAGATGGGTCCACTGACCGCCTTATTCTTTCTTCCAGGAGGACGCCCAGGATCTGGATGCCCTCTGTCTGGCCAAATCTTATTTTGATCTGAAGGAATACGATCGAGCTGCGTATTTTCTCCGTGGCTGCCGGAGTCAGAAAGCGTATTTTCTGTATATGTATTCACGCTACCTAGTAAGATGTTTCATTCTTGTTTTTATGTGAATATTTCAGATCCCTTCTCTTTGGAAATGAAATGTGAGCAAAAACAAAATTCTTCCTCATTCTCTCAGTCAGGCGAAAAGAAGAAAGATGACGAGACGGTCGACAGCCTGGGTAAGAGTAAGCGCTTCAAACAGCATGTCCAGCTTCCGCTGCTGCCGTTATAAGCACGTGTTTGGTTGCAGGTCCTTTGGAGAAGGGTCAGGTACGGAACGAGGCGCTGCGAGAACTTCGAGTGGAGCTGAGCAAAAAACACAGCGCAGGAGAGCTGGATGGATTCGCGCTCTATCTGTATGTATCAAGTTAGTTCTCAGATGGTGGGTTGTAACCCCAAAAAATGAGTTCATAATGAGTTATCATCCTTCGTTCACACCAGTTATGGGGTGGTTCTTCGTAAGCTGGATTTGCTGAAGGAGGCGGTGGAGATCTTTGTGGCTGCGACTCACGCTCTGCCGCTGCACTGGGGATCGTGGCTGGAGCTCTGCAATCTCATCACCAACATTGAAATGGTACGTCTTTCATCGTATGTGCTTCATCCAGTGTACGTCGAAACAGAAACTCAAACGGTCTTGTTCGTTTCCCAGCTGAAGTCCCTGTCTCTGCCAGACTGCTGGGTGAGGGATTTCTTCATGGCGCACATGTACACGGAGCTGCAGATGATCAAAGAGGCGCTGCAGAAGTACCAGAGCCTCATGGAAGCGGGCTTTGCCAAAAGCACATACATCATCTCCCAGATAGCCGTGGCTTACCATAACATACGAGGTGAGCGATGTTTGCAGCACATATGTTCCCCAGGACCACAAAACCAGTCTTAAGTCGCTGGAGTATATTTGTAGCAGTAGCCAACAATACATTGTGTGGGCCAAAATGATCAATTTTTCTTTTATGCCAAAAATCATTAGGAAACTAAATAAAGATCATGTTCCATGAAGATATTTTGTAAATTTCCTACCATAAATATATCAAAACTTAATTTTTGATTAGTAATATGCATTGCTAAGAACTTCATTTGGACAACTTTAAAGGTGATTTTCTCAATATTTTTATTTTTTATTTTTTATTTTTTTGCACCCTCAGATTCCAGATTTTCAAATAGTTGTAGCTCGGCCAAATATTGTCCTATCATAACAAACCATACATCAATGATGACAAGGTTGTTCAGCTTTCAGATTATTTATAAATCTCAATTTCAAAAAATTGACCCTTATTGTCCTGGGTCACATGTTATTTATTTAATGCCATTTCAACCTAGTTGTTCAGGATTTTTCTGGGTGAGCTCATCAACAATCACAACATTGTAACAACACCAACTTTTATTCTGTTGCGTAACCTTCCCTCCCTAGACATAAAATGGGAACGTAACAACATATATTAAAATGCATACATAAATATATCTATACCTATATGTAAACCTAAATCAGGAAGTTCTTTTATGCACACACTGATTGTTATGATTACATTTAATCTTTTTCCAAGGTTTTAAAATCATTGAAGTGCATTTTATAGTTTTAAAAATATCATGCAACATTGCTGTATGATTTTAATTTAATGCATAATTTAATTAAAATCAGTTGTATTTTCCCAGACAAATTAGGACATTTAAGTAGTTTTTTTATTTGCCTAAGATGCCTTAGAATAAATCCTTCCTGGTGTGCCTCTTGATACAAATCAACAGCACTGACATATTTTAAGATGCAAGCTGTGTTCAGTTAAGACAGCTCAAACATGCATTTAACTCTAGGCTTAAGCCTCGTCTGTGAAACTGACTGTAAGTGTATAAAAACAGGATATTATTATTTGTTTCATAATGATTTTTCTTTCTTCAGATATCGATCAAGCCTTATATCTGTTTAATGAGCTCCGGGAACAGGATCCTTTCCGCATCGAAAACATGGACACCTTCTCCAACCTGCTGTATGTGCGGGTGAGAGCTGCCGATGCCCACGTTTCATTTCATTTTGTTTAAATGATCTGTTATAGATGCGTATGAAAGATATGTGTATGATCTGTCTCTGCTTCTGTGTCATTGCAACTATAAAAACTGCCTTGCAAGATCCAGTCATCCTTCCTCAGTCGATGGAGGACTAAGCTAGTAGTCATCAGTTTATCCCCCTTATGTCATTCCAAGCCATTTAGGTCTTAGATCATCTTTAAAACACAAGATATTTTTAGTGAAAAGAGAGGTTTCTGTTCTACTGTCCAAGTAACCAAAAAAATAAGGTCCAAAAAAGTCATAAAGACGTTGTCAAACCAGTCCACTTGAATTGAGCGGTTTAATCCAAGTCTAAGGAAGAGGTACGATGATGCGCAGATTTAATTTAGGCTTTTATTCACATCAGCAGTGTTCAACACACAAACATAAAACACAGCAGATACAGAAACTTTTGTGTGTCATTTAGTTAAAGAGTAATTAAAAAGACAAACTTGACTTTAACTTAATTTAAATGTAACCATTTTTAGCTTTGGTGATGTAAAAGACGTGAAGTGTCATATTCAGTTGATCGATTTATCAGGTGAAGAATAGGTTGTAAAAAGCTGTCTCTCTGCCAGTGGAATAGCTTTGGGTTTAAGGAGGATCGCACTGA
The DNA here is from genome assembly GCA_019740295.1 of Labeo calbasu. Classification (NCBI taxonomy): domain Eukaryota; kingdom Metazoa; phylum Chordata; class Actinopteri; order Cypriniformes; family Cyprinidae; genus Labeo; species Labeo calbasu. Next base: position 7,034 of record JAHKKF010495910.1, on the reverse strand, counting down.
GATCTTGCACAACATCAGAAGCTTATTGGTTTCTGGGACAGATATTCAAGTAAAATAATGACAGATTATCTCCTCATATTACATTAAACAAAAATCTAGCACAGCACTGACGTCCAGTTTTAGTCTGTAATATTCTGTTTAGAATCTCTTGTTTGTCTGTTATCAGAGCATGAAGCCGGAGCTCAGTTACCTGGCACACAATCTGGTGGAGATCGATAAGTACAGAGTGGAGACGTGCTGCGTCATAGGTGAGGAAGAGAAACCGAACAGAATGGAGACGGTTTGATAGGAAAACTCTGAATGAACTGTGGTGAATCGCTGTAAACATCTGTCAGCCTGTTCCTGTCTGATTCTGAACACGCTGGGCCATTTTTGGGTCAAACCTGGGACCTTCGTGGTCTAAAGTGACCGAAGCCTTGAAATGTAACTTTTTTCTTTAAAAAAAACCCCCAAAGTAACTCATTTTTGTTCAATAATATTTTTAAAGTAGTATTTAGAATTTTGAGGGGATTTTATAACACTATGTGATACTTTTATAATATTTATGAACTATTCTTTTTTCCACAGTCATTTTTGACGAGGGAGGCACCGAGTGTTACTTTTTGAACATTGAATCGTCCGCATGTTTTTTTTGTGTTTGCGTAGCTAATGCAGCAAACGTCACCAAGTGTCATGCAATTCTGATGAAACAGAACATTTTAAAATTCAAAACGTAAAGTTTTTCAGTCTGTTATGACTGAAGAGGCTTAGAGTTTTAAGTGGGAATCTGAAGTGGTGGTGATAGTCATAAGCCTGGTTAAGTGGCATTATGGTCCGTAAATCCAGACGGCTGCTTGTTGAATAGTTTACTGTGGAAATGCGTGTGCTCAGAATCCGCCTTCCAGTTAAGCAGATGCTTGATTTCTTGAACAGGGATGTAAGAAAAAAATAGCAAAGCTTGAAAAACCAGTTTGTTGAGGAAACGGTCTATAATAGTTTATCTTTGGAAGTAAACGGCGTGAGCCGTGAAGTCTGTTGTAAACAGTGTTTGTGTTGTTGTCCGCTCACAGGTAACTACTACAGTCTGCGGTCTCAGCACGAGAAAGCGGCGCTGTATTTCCAGCGGGCTCTGAAGCTGAATCCGCGCTGTCTGGGGGCCTGGACCCTCATGGGTCATGAGTACATGGAGATGAAGAACACATCCGCTGCCATTCAGGCCTACAGGTACTCCGCTCATCTACAGCAGCACAGCACATCACAATCTTTCTTGTGATGAGTTGCTCCTGTGTTTGCAGTGTTAAGGTTCATAAAGCCAGTCAAATCAATTGTGTGTTGCATTCAGTCGCATTATTAAGTGGCCTAAGGTTTTGCACAGCCTGTTTATCACATTAAACTCAGTACTGCTGCACTGGTGTCGTGAGAACACCAAAAGTCAAGCGAACATTTGCATTGCATTGCTCTAGACTACTTGTGGGATGTTTCATGTGTCACTCACACAAATAAAAATATCTCCATTTCCTTGTTAAAAAACAAAAAGTCATATTGTACTTCTGTATTCATGTTAAGAAGTGCTACATTCAGTGCTGGTGGTAACACATTACAAGTAACGCAAGTTATGTAATATTATTACTTTTTCCAAGTAACTAGTAAAGTAATGCATTACTTTTGAATTGACAAGAAAATAACTTTTTTCAAATAAGTAACGGCAGTTACTTTTCCCCCCATTTATTGATAAAAGTTCTCCTGTCCCCATGTTGAGAGAAATTGTAAGATGTTAGTTCTAGAATAAATGTGAACACGCATTAATTCAAACTCACTCATAAAAAACAGATTGAGTATTCCTCAAAATGAATAAAAAGTGAAATCAAGCTCAGAATATGACGCAAACCTGCAATAATTAAATAATTAAAAAAATAAAAATATGTTCAATAATACAAATATCCTTTATGTATTTAATCCCACTTTATTAACTAATGTCTTTGGTGCCGACCTTCAAAGGTTCAGTTCAGACATACTAATAAGCAAAAATGACTCAAGATAATCTAACATTTGTTTTCCTTTTTTTCATTGTTGAAGAGTTTACTTTTTTTTTTTTTTCTTCTGCATTCTACTGTACAGATATGAATTTACTTTTCTCGAAGTCTGAGGCTTTTGGTGTGAAAAGGCTTTTACATTTGCCAAAAATAGATCTTTCTATATTAAACACAAACAAGCAAGCCCTGCCCAGATTTAAAAAGTAACGCAAAATTAACGTAACGCATTACTTTCCATAAAAAGTAACTAAGTAATGTAATTAGTTTTTTAGGGAGTAACTCAGTACTGTAATGCATTATTTTGCATAAGTAACTTTCCCCAACACTGACTACATTTATACCCTTACAAAATAAGATAAAATATACATAAAGTCAAAAAAAAAAAAAAATCATGAATTTAAATAAATGCATTTAATACTTTTGTTTATTCCGCTTAGACACGCAATTGAAGTGAACAAAAGGGACTACCGGGCCTGGTACGGACTCGGACAGACCTACGAGATCCTCAAAATGCCTTTCTACTCGCTCTACTACTACAGAAAGGCCCATCAGCTCAGGTGAACACGTCACGAGCCTCATTCAGTCTGTGTTCTTCAGTACAAGCTGACTTACGCTGTGAGTTTGTGTTTATTTCAGACCTAATGACTCGCGAATGCTCGTCGCTCTCGGGGAATGTTACGAGAAACTGTCTCAGCAAGTGGAGGCCAAAAAGGTAAAACGACGACTCTCGAGCACTGAAACTGATCATTTCCTCCAGCATGTGAATGTGTGTTGTGATGCTGATGACGGTGTGCTCTGATGGTTCAGTGTTACTGGAGGGCGTATTCGGTCGGTGATGTGGAGAGGATGGCTCTTCTGAAGCTGGCGAAGTGAGTGAGGTTTTCTTCAGGAGTGTGTTGGTGTGTCTGATGATGATGCTGCTGTTTCAGTGAAAGCGTGTGTTTGTTTTTAGGCTTCACGAGCAGCTGAATGAATCTGACGACGCTGCGCAGTGCTACATCATCTACATCCAGGATATCTTCTCATGTGGTGTAAGTGAATGTCATGGACGGCTTCTCTTATGATTTACTTATTTGGATGTTTCTAAGTGAATGTTCTGTAGGGTATAATGTGGGCGGGGCTTCACCGTTCTCTCTGCTCACATGGGTCAGATCGTTACATTTTGCACAATAATGCTGACTGAATTCTGCACATGCACAGTAGGATGAAGATGTGAATGATTAATGTGATGTGATGATTAAAGGCGTGCGTGTGATTTCAGGAGCAGCTGGAGCATGCGGAGGTGAGCACGGCGCTGCGGTATCTGGGCCAGTACTACTTCAAGAACAAGCTGTATGACGAGGCGTCTCTCTGCGCTCAGCGCTGCTGCGATTATAATGACGTGAGTTTCTCTTAGTCAATCCAGTCACAACTACTGCAGTAAGGCTTCCTGACATCATTTATTATTATTTATTATAAGATTTCCATTTGAACTGAAAGCATAATTCTAGGCTATTTGCTGCTGTTTTCAAAACACAATGTAAAAACGTGACATCTTTAATTCACTGACGCTCTTTAATACGAAGCGCTAAACCCGACAGGAGTGTGTATACTTGCTTGCTGGCAGCCTGCCAAAAGAAAAGCGTGCTAATTTAGGTTTGAAAATGATGAAAATTCACACAAAGAAGTAAATATTATCATTTTATTTTTGTTTACTATAAATAATTGTAGTTTTATTTAATACTCCTTTTACTTTAAAACATAATAGTATTACCACACTTTATTATTTTATTAAAAAAAAAACTAACTAAATAAAGTCAGATGATATAATTATGATTATTAATGAAATGTTTTAGAGTTCTATTTAATGGGTCACACTATGTGCAGTGTGAGGACCAAACCAAATCTCCAGGTACTCTTATGAGAACCAGGCTAAAAAACGTGTGCCCCCTGATTATATATATTATTTCTGATGAATTAACACTAACTAAAAGTAAAGTTTGTAGAATAACTACATGTTTTTAGCATATACTTGAAGGTTGTTAACATTTCTAGCATGTTTTAATATGTAGTTACAACTTTTTATCATGCTTAAACATGTAGATTAATGTTTGCGCATGTTTCTGCATTTTTGCATTGCAAGTTGATAGTATGCTGCAAACATGTGTTAGCATGTTTCTAGCGGGTTTTAACATGTTAGCGTGTTTTTTTTTTTTTTTTTTTAGTAGCTTGTATGTTTTAAGATGAACAAATTTTCGTGTTTAGATGTTAGCATGTTTTTAGAAGTTGACCGTATGCTGCTCACGTTTTATTACATTGCCAGCATGTTTAAACAATTGAGTAGCGCAAGTTATTTTGTTGACATTTTTTAAAAATTTGGCTATCATAAGTACACATTGCTGATCAGCCACCTACAGCAAAAACTACTGACACCTGTATTTAGAGAAATAGGGGGAAAAAAAATTGTAAAAATTGCACTAGTTCAGCACTGGTCATTTATTTCTTCCTTGTAGCTGTTTGATAGAATTTTTGTACCATAGAACAAAAAGTCGTGTAATTAGCAGAGTAACCTGTCAAACTCGTTTGCTAATTATTGCCTTTCAGGCGCGAGAGGAAGGCAAGGCTTTGCTGAGGCAGATCTCTGCGGTGCGGGAGCAAGGAGAGCCTTCGTCGACAGACCTGTCTTTACCCTGCGTCTTCAACCCGCTGTCCAACAACACCACACCCGTCAGGAGAGTGTCTCCGCTCGACCTGTCTTCCGTCACACCCTGACACACCGTCTTCCCGTTTACACCAGTGGTTCTCAACTCCAGTCCTCGGGGCCCACTGCTCTGCACATTTTGTATGTTTCTGAATCTGAAACTCTGTTCAGTTGATGGACGTCTGTCCTAACGAGCTGATGATCTGAATCAGGTGCGTTAAATGAGGGAGTGCAGAGCAGGGGGCCCCAAGGTCTGGAGTTGAGAACCACTGATTAACTTCATTTAATTTGGATACTGAGGAAAACATATTCATGTCTTTCACATATGCCAGACTGTAAATAACTGTTTGTACAGACATTGGTGCCTGTTATATCAAATAAACATGTCATGAAACATTGACAGTTGAGTGTTTTATTACAAAACGCACCCATTTCAGGCTTGAGTATACAGTGGAAAGACATTCAAAAGTGACAAACAAACAAACAGACATCTCTCACCACACCAACCTTCCCAAACTCATGCAAAATGTGCAAAAGAGCAGCCGACGTAGTGATAAAATCAGCAACTGGCCACTTACAAACACACTAAAAGGAAAAAAGATCGACACGGGTGCATCTGGTGACAATAACACTGAATTCTTAATCTCACTTTCAAACGGACAAAGCAGCAACCATTAAAGATTTTAAGATGAATTAGAATGCGCAGATTTATGTATAAAATACATTTGGGGAACAACTGGAATGCAGGTTACTAATGCTTTTGTTATGTTTTGTTTTTTGTAATATACAAAAAAACAGCATGTAGAGAAAATAAAATAGGTTTTAAATGTTCCTTTTTCAATAGAAACCCTTGAACACAAAGCTAAACCCCTATATAAAATGTAAAAAATTCCCATAAAATAAGGCCCATTTGTGTGTCAAACAGCCACCTGATCATGTTAAAGACAGAAATATAAAAACTGCAAGATATAAAAGCTCTTGGTTGTCAGAGGACGCTGTTGAGCTCCTAATATTTGATTCGGAGCTGTATGGGAGTGGACGGCGGGGACGGCTGGCGCGAGCGTAACACGCGGGCGTACGGCGTGCCGGCGTCGGGCTGCTGCCGGGTCTGTCTCGAGGGCGTGCGGGACGAGAAGATTGAGCGGAAGAAGGGTCGTTTCTCAGGAGGCCGGTTCTCCACGTAAGCCACGGCCACCCCGCAGCCCCTCTTCTTGCAGGAGCCGGACGCGGCGGCGGGCGCCGGAGGAGGCTGGCTGCTCTGTAGCTGCGCCAGGAGCTCGTCTTTCTTGCGCAGGTCTGCTTTGACCAGCTGGAGACTGGTGTGCAGCTCCACCAGCATCTGATCCTACAGACACAGCAAACGGAAGGGAGAGGGCGGCCAACAGGGTTAAGACAGGCCAGAGGGAAAATTAAATGGTTAATTTAGTTCTTCTGAAATCACACCGATTAGATTAGATGAGAAAAACCAGGTCAGAAAGACAAGAAGAGGGTTTAGAATAACAGAGCATGTTAATGCTGAATCAGAGCATGTGTGGTTTAGAGGAAAGGATGCATGTGAATCTTGTGCATCATTCTCATATTTTGTTAGTGAATGTGTTCAATCTAAAACAGTGTGAAAGGAATTTAAGAGAGAATACAGGAAGAGACACAGAAGAAGAGATGTTGGTGTGGTACAGACTAACTATGCATCCTGAGAGAAACTGAATATCAGTCATAGCTACAAATAAATGCTGTTTTCCATTTTATTATGCAAGAGACAGTCCACAACTAGGAATTTAAAGAAGTCCACATCCACAACAACAATTTACGAATAATGTACTGTCATCCACAATGTTCATGTCAAAGAAATTATGTTTTTTGAGGAAAACATTTCAGGGTTTTTCTCCATATAATGGACTGATATGGTCAAACGATCCCAAATGCGGTTGTAAACGATCCCAGCTGAAGAAGGAGGGTTTTATCTAGTGAAACGACCAGTTATTTTAATAAAAATAATACAATTTAAATACTTTTAGTGTCAAACGCTCGTCTTGTCTTATTCTGCCTGGACTGTTTTTATTCTGGTTCATAACAGTTAGGGTATGTCGAAAAACTCCCATCTCATGTTCTCCCTCAACTTAAAAACATCACTGCAGATGATTTTGAAATGATTTTTGAAGTTGAGGGAGAAAATACGATTGGAGTTTTTCAACATACCCGAACTGTCTTGAGTCCAAATACACAGAGTTCAGGGAGAGAAAGACAAGACGAGCGTTTGACATTAAAAAGTATATCAGTTGTATTATTTTATGAAAATAACTGATCGTTTCTCTAGATAAGACCCTTCTTCCTCGGCTGGGATC
>JAHKKF010495906.1:0-18167 GCA_019740295.1 Labeo calbasu | reverse complement strand
AGTAGTCAACATTTGAAGTGGATCAAAACCTTTTATCAAAGTTGTCCTAAAACCAAAACAATACCCATTCTTGTCTTAGGACAACTTTGCTGAACTTTTTTTGATCCACTTCAAATGTTGACTACTGTATATTATGATCATCATGATTAAATTTGAGTGTTCGGTTTCAAACAATCCTTGATTGCATTTTGGCTGTGTCAAGTAACTGGCAAAATACCGAAAGTGTTGTATTCCATGGACAAGAATCCATGAATTAGACCATTTTCCCAGGCTGCATGATATATTAAACCCAAATAAAAATCATCATGTGTCCTTTTGCATGAGTAGAGTAACTGGCAAAATACAGAACGTGGTGCATTCTATGGACGAGAATCTATGAATATCATTATTAGACCATTTTCCAAGGCTGCATGAAAATTGCACAAAAATTGATTATAATTATGCGAATACTCGATTAATCGTCAGATTAATCAACCGATTACTCGATTACCAAAATAATAATTAGTGACAGCCCTAATCATGATTTTGCTATAATCACAAATGATATGAGAAATTTCATGTCATGATTATAGTATATATTATGATCATCATGATTACATTTGAGTGTTCGGTTTCAAAAAATCCTTGATTGCATTTTGGCTGTGTCAAGTAACTGGCAAAATACCGAAAGTGTTGTATTCCATGGACAATCCATGAATTAGACCATTTTCCCAGGCTGCATGATATATTAAACCCAAATAAAAATCATAATAAAGTATAATGTTATTGTGAATTCACAAACGCTATGATTCAATAAAAAAAAAAAATAAATAAATACCATGCAGATTTAATATATGCGCTTTAATTATTTACATTTGTGGCTCCGTTGACAGTAAATGCTGCTCCACACAAACTGTTATCATTTACACGTTTGGGTTTGTTATAACATTCATCTGGGAACGCAACCCGCACCATTTCATCAGATTTGTAAAGCAAATCATTTATAAACCTACGCAAACACAGGAGAATATATCAGTATCTTTCTTAATATGCTATTTGTTCATCGTGATTTCAAAATAAAGGTTTAAACTCGCTCTGAGTTTACACATTTTAACATCCACATATTGAAGAAATTACAGTGGCTATAGCATTTCTGTTGTAAATAACTTGCCAAATATGAAAGATTAAGTGGACATTTGAATTAACTGACTAAACAAGGATTAGATCACGCAGTAAAGTGTAAAAACAATTGTCAGGCTGTTGGCGCCCTCTGCAGGCTTGTGTTATAATGCATAGTCTACATTAGCTCTATTGTTGATAATACATTATGTATTTGAACAGTTTTGTTCTATATGAATAAAACCATATGATTACTTACTTTTGATACTTTATTTTAACTAATTATTATTGCTATTATAAATGAATTGTTTGCTTAGGTCTATTTTTATTAGCACAAAAAAAGTATTGTAATTATGCGAGTACTTGATTAATCGTCGATTAACTGTCATTAGTGACAGCCCTAATTATTATTTTGCTGGAAATTCAACGTGATGTATCAGACACAGCATAAACACTATAGCTGTAAATCTTGACCGTCTTACATATAATATAAACCATCATACTGCTTCTTTTTCATCATTTTTCTTTGATGTGGAATGATATATGAGCTTTGGGCTTGTCCTTCTCCGCCACATTTGACTTTAGGTCCTGTGGTCTTTCTGAAGTCAGAGTTTCAATTTTAATGTTACTTTTGGCTCCAACTCGATGTTAAATGATGACCTTCACGTATTCTTATGAATGAGTAGAGCTTTTCCCATCTCCCCTGCTGAAATATAAATGCAACTGTAGTTACTTAAATGGATGAGTGGCCAAAGCCAATGAGCCACACTGTTGTTAAACAGCGGAGGGAATCTATTCTAAGACTTTTAACAAATAAGGCACAAGTGAACTTGACTTGTTTTGCCTTACAATTCCTCTGGTGCTTAGAGAAAACAGTATCTGTTTTTTCGGACTTCAGAGGTACAGTGACCTTTACTTAAGTTTCATCTATTTATTGGTGTTCCTGTGTTGACATGAGTGTCAAATGAGCAATTACAAGTGACCATGATTCTGTCGTCTCTCTGAATTAAATGCGTTTTCATTTTTGCCAACTGGCATCAACATTTTATTTACACTGCTCCGTTTATGCAAACCTCTGAACTTGAGCATGTCTTTCTTCCTCCTATTTAAATGAACTTCCCCCTTTTTACTTAGTTTGGACTATGGAAATAGCAAAAGAGAATGAGACCACATCCCTCACATGACAGAAACTGAATCCATCTGGGCTGGACCAGCCCTCCCCACCGCCCACTGTTAATCCGGGCTCGACAGCTTGTGACCGCTGTGTGATACCACTGAGCCTAACAGTCAAACAGTAGTGGCCTTTTACAGTTTTGATCCATTTTAATTGCCAAGACCTTAGCTTTGTCAGTTAGCATTTGATACCAGTCCACCAAAATCTCCTTGGAGTACAAATAGTAAATCCTTAAGAACAGGGAAATCGTGCCAGTTTAATTAATTTCAGTGTTTCATTAAAATCCTTGAAATTAATCTTACCCTGGTGGAACATTTCTGCACTCAGCATGCACTAATATTTAATCTCAGAAGCATCATGCCATTCTCACTGAGGTGCCTTCAGTGATACGACGAAAATGGATTTGAACCCAGGTCCCCATGCTAAACAAACACTGCTCCACTAGATTAAAATGATTTACATTTATATATAAAAAAAACTGCAAGGTAAAATCTGTTTTTTCCATATCTGATCTAGAGAACCAAGTGACCCAGGTTTGGCTACTCCTTAAAAATACCTGTTAAAAATATATAAGGTTTTTGAGGAAAACATTCCTGGATTTTCCTCTAAATAGTGGACTTCAGTGGGGATCAGTGGGTTGAAGGTCCGAATTGCAGTTTCAATGCAGCTTCAAAAAGCTGTACACAATCCCAGCCGAGGAATCAGGGTCTTACGGTCACTGTCTAAAAAGAAAAAATTATATACTTTTTAACCACAAATGCTTGTCTTGCACTAGCTTGACTTCACGTATTACGCAGTCATGTTGGAAAGGTCATGGGTGATGTAGGTGGAAGTACCAACCTAGTGTTTACAAAGCAGATGTGTGAAGAAAGTCAAACTCCCTTTACCCAAAAAGGTAAAACAATGATGCCGGACAATTTTGAAGTTGGACGAGAAAATGAGATGGAGTTTTTCGTCCTACCCTACCTTTTTGAACTGAAATACACAGACAAAGAACCAGCTGCACGTGACCTTTCCAACTTGTTTACGAAATCCGCGAAGTCATAGATGCAAATCGCAGAGCTAGTGCAAGACGAGCACTTGTGGTTAAAAAGTGTATATATATATATATATTTATTTATTTATTTTTTTAGAAAATGACCAATTGTTTCACTAGATTATTTCTCAGCTGGGATCATGTAGAACCCTTTGAAGCTGCATTAAAACTGCAATTTGGACCTTCAACCTGCTGATCCCCATTGTAGTCCACTATACGGAGGAAAATCCTGTAATATTTTCTTTAAAAACCTTCATTTCTTTTCGACTGAAGAAAGAAAGGCATGAACATCTTGGATGACATGGGGTGAGTACATTAGCAGGAAATTTTAATTCTGGAGTGAACTAATCCTTTAAATATAAGCCATTATGTGAATATACAATATTGGCGTCACTGATATCGGCTTGTATATCATACATCCCCATTACTCATATTTATACTTACATTTGACTTCCTTGAAAGTCTCTTGAAAGATGCTATAAACAGCTTGTTCTGTCACTGAACAAGCAACACACTCATTTAGTCTCTATAATAAGTAATAGTCAACCATGGTCTCATGAAAAAAAACATGCCTGGGGGAACTTTTTCGCAAGACGCGAAATACGTTCCAATAAGTACATATCATTGCATCGAATCCCATGCATTTTACGAATCCCGTAAAAGACATGACTCATGATGAAAAAGTGGAAAGATAAGTGTTAGAAAAACAAGCTAAAACGGCATGCATGACAGGGTAGCACAAATGGACACAACACTGGATGTAACAAGTTTGCTCAGTAGCTCTGGCGGCACGGAGTTGGATTTACGATGCGGAATCCCATGAAAACATGACTTACAATTAAAGAGCTGAAAGAGTTCGAAAATCAAACTAAAATGGCATGCGTGACAGTAGCACAAATGGACACAACACGACGTAACAAGCTTGCTTGGTAGCTTAGGTGCCACGTAGTGGGATTACGATGCAGAATCCTTGGGTACAAATCCCTTGAAAAACATGACTCACGATGAAAGAGCTGAAAGATGAGCCTACCCCAACCCTAAACCTTACCCTAATAATGCAAAATTGTACTGTATTGTACTGTACATCTGTATATACCATCTAGCCTTTACCATAAAACTTACCATATGTACATTCATCTTTCCGTGGAAAAATCCAAACACTTCTTATGGAAACTGCAGTGATATGTACTTATTGGTACGTATTTTGTGTCTCGCAAAGAGGCCAGGTACGTTTTCGTCATGAGACCAGGTTCGTAATAGTAGTAGTAATACTAATAATAACTAGCACAGATAGCACAAATAAAGCAGCCCAAAGTTTCAGTCCTTGTCAAGAGGAAGTGACTTGTTGTGGTTGTTCAGATGTAGCCCCATAAGACAGTTTCTGTCATCCTCATAAACTAAAACCATGTGCCTGTGTAATACTTGTACATTATTAGCACTGTTTTTCTACGAACATGAATAATACCTCAAATCTTGCGGCTAATTTTGCCGTTTACCACTGAATGACTTGCACATGCTGGCACATGAATCACATCTTCGCAGTTAAAATGGTTAGGGTTAGGGTCATGGCTATTTGGGTAACTTCCACTCAGTCTTCTTAGTAAAAGAGAAGTGTAATTTGTTAATCTGCTCGCAGAACATTTGCACTTCTCTTTAAAAATGTTCAGTGGACTGGATACCAAAATGAACCCTCTTCCTATAATGAGAAATGAGAGTGCCGTTGCTCAATGCGCCTGGTTGATTGTATAAGTGTCCGCCTTTGCTTTTCTGCACAGCAGGGAAATGGAAAGAAGCGGGATCAAGGAGGAGGACATCTGAATTACTCACTGTCCAGAAAAACATTTGCTTTTCTATTCTCCAGAGGATGTGGGTTTCATTCTGCATTTCTCCATTCCCCGTTCAACCTCGTCCTTCCCAGAAACTGTAGAGCGGTTAATCGCCCGAGACGGATCCTATAATATTCAATATTCTCTGACAGATAATACATTCAGTTTTTAGGGTCAACTTGTGATTTAGCAAAAGCTATGTATCAGACCGCTTCATAGGTTAGCCTTGTTTGAAGGGGTTGTTTTAGGCTTTGGTGGCTTTGATATTTGAATAGATGTCTTCATATCAGAATGTCAATGAGTGTAGCAAACAAAAAGGTCTGTGATCATCTGTCTCCTGGTGTAATATCAAAGGCACAGTGAAAACAATGCACTCAAGGGCTGCCAAATTAGATGTGGTATAACATTGTTTTGACTGAATTAAAGACAATCCTTGTGAAATGCTGGGTCTTGCATAGCATTCAGTTTTTTTATGTCTATCTTTAAAACCTAAATATTTTATAAATATTCTACATTTTGCATTAACAGTTGTCCCGGCATTGTCCATTAAAAAAAACTATTTTCTATGTGCAGTTGAAACACAAAATGCTTTAAGACAAATGAATACAGCAAACAAATATAACCACATTTATTTCTGAAAGTATAAAATATTACACTATAAAGGCCACTTTGCAAGGGTAAATTAACAACTTTTCCAAATATGTACACAGTTAATACCTTTTCCCTCTTAGATATTGTCCAGCTCTGTGGCAAACCGAAATGTCATTGTGTCACATGACCACAGGAAGTAGTTGGCAAGAGTTTCAAATAATTTACTTGTTGATAGCAGAAAATGAATGGCAGGAGTTTTGAAGGTTCCTGATTTTCTTTTTGTACATCCTTCAGAGGCGTCAGGTATTCTGGATAGTTCACGCTCTCCCTTCAAAACCAGTGAAGAGGCACAGTTTGACATCGAATTGACAGGCACTATATGCCCTTGAACTGGGATGCTTAAAAAAAAAAAAAAGCGAAAATTTGCAGTTCACATTCTTTACAATGGCACCAGTCAAGCCTCCAGAGCTTTCTCTTGTGAAGTGAGACTCCCGTGTTAGTTCAGCGTGTTTCGCTCACTGTATTGATGCGTTTTATGAAGTTTCCTCGCTCTGAGTCTACTTGCGTGTACGTACTTTTTGTATCCATACACTACCGGAGACGCGGTGTCAGACTGAGGTAGAACCGTTGTACCAAAAAACGTAGCTAGAAGTTTAAACCTATGAAGTAACAGTCACATCAAATCAACTCTAGAGAGTGGATTCAAAGAGCAAACTAAAGCAATAAATTCACATTCAACCACACCTACTATAGAGATCACTACCACACTGGAATATCTGAAGTGTTCCCAGAATAAATTCCTCCCTCTTTTCCCTTCCCTTTCTGGAAAAAAAGGCTGCTTTGTTTTGTCTAGAGATTAGCTTTTTCACAGATACCAATATGCTGCCTCATCGGATGCTGCCGCCACAGGAGATCTTTCCTCTTTGTTTCAAGAGGAAACCATCTCAAAAGGTAAAGTACGAAGGTGAGCCAAGATCACAAAACCTTCCTAAACCCCCCCAACTCACACGCGCGCACACACACACACACTGCTACAACTCACTCTGCAGTCCAACAGAAAGGGAATAGATGCAGACATACACGCACAAAGATCACACGCTGACACTTTTCAGTCCGTAACTGGACGTGTCGCTGTTTTGCTGGGCTGTGCTGAACTCCCTCTGCTGCGTTCTGTGCCTCTCCGCAAGGCTAGAATGGAGGCAGGGATTGCGCTGGAGTCTGGTGACTCCAGACCAGCTGGGGGCAGTCACGCTCTAGCTAGGCTCTGATCTCCCAGAGCCTTTTCGAAGGACTAGGACCATCCACCGGCTGCCATGCCACCCAAGCTCGCTGGGCCTTTCTGAGTGATGATACTCTCTGTGGATTTAAGAAGTCTCTCAAGGCATGGCGCGTTAATCTTGGCCGGAGGTGGTCGACTGGGAGCAGACTCTGTCTTGCACAGACGGTCCGTGCTGGAGGACACGGAGTTGTCCTGTGTTGCGTCCCTGTCCCTGTGGGCTGTTAGAAAGTTCCGAACAGTCCCCTGAGCCTGTTCGGCCGTCGGGGAGCAGATGGGTGATGTGTGGAGCCATTTTAGGTTGGTTGCAGAGTAGGGCCCTGGGGGAGTGAGGTCGCTGACTCTCATTGCCTTGTTACCCATGGAAAGGGCACTTGTGGTGGCAGGGTTTGCAATGCCAGTGAGCAGGGGAGATGTAGCTGGAGACAACTGTGAAGTATTGAAAGAGGGAGAATTACTTAAGATTGCAATGCAAACATTGAAGATCTTTGCAGTTGGATTTCTATGACTTTAAGACAAAAAGTGTAAAAGAGGTTTAAGTTCTTAGCCTAAGAATGTCCTTTTACTTTGTTGACTTTTATCTGTCCTCCGAAAGCTTTCCAAAATAACCTGTTCTGTTCCGTCATTGTTCTTAACGAACATGAGATGTGCATTTTATACCCGTACAACTGTAAAAATAGATTTTAATCCCTTCTTGTCTGTCCTGTTCCTCTCTGGTCTAGTGATTAAAGTATAATGGGTATTTCAGTCTCTCCCTTTCCTATCAGCCTGTCGTCTTAACTTACACATGTTCGTGACAGCTCTTCAAGTTCCTTACCTTGGGTTTCTTAGACAAGGTCGTCTCCTCCATCAGCGCTGCGGTGTTGGCTTGGTCGCTTCGTTGAGGTTTTATGTGAGGGAACCAGTTCTTCAACATTTCCTCCATTTTCAGAATGATGTTGACGTATCTTTCTCTGCATGGCACAGGAAGGACAATATTTAAGTCTGGTAACCCACCAATGTAAGTGTAAGTTTTGAGACTTGACGTGACTGAAAGTGAAAGTCTACTGTTCTGTAACACCTTGTCTGGTGTCAGGCAAGTTAAAGGAACATTCGACCGCAAGTACACTGCATCAAGCATACACACCACCACACAAACGTGTTTCTCAAAATGAGAACAGCTCCTGTGTTGATTCACACATGTTTGTACACACACGTGGCATGGAGAGCAACCGTTTCCCTCGCCTCTAAATATAGACATAAGCCTGCAGCGGGGCACTGGCATCCACGTCACGGGGAGAAGAAATAGTTGCGCTAAGGAGCAGTGATGCAGACACACGCACATGGTGCCCATTGACTCACACCAGCCCCCGACAGATGGTTAATGGGGATTAGTGCAAGTCACATGACGAAAGAATCTGCTGTGGCCCCATTCTCAGTATTTTAAAAATTAAAACGGCCACTGCCATAAAAGTTACGTTTATATTCCCTTTTCTGACGTGCCTTTGTGTTGGGAGATTTGCCAGCTGGCACGATGGAAAGTTGACGGGAGTCATGTGGTGGGGAGGCAGCCACGCCCCCGCTTTGCTGCCCCCGTCTGCTTAGCTCAGCGCCTCGATCAGATGACCTGAATTAAGACCCCACCCAAAACCCCATCATCTATGTTTTTAGTGGCACGTTTCAGGCGTACATTCTGCCAGGCAGGTTTCAACACTGTTGGATGCGACCCAAAGTACACCATCGGACTTGATGTTCTAGACTCTGCACTTATGTGAATATTGGACTTCGTGAAGTAGCACAATGCAATACAATGAGAACAGATCTGGGCTGCGTGCCAGATACAGTTAAGACGAAAAGTAAACGGCGCACCTAAGCCCAGCCTGACCCACTATGAGGTCATCTGATGCAGAAGAAGCACTGACTCCTCCCAAAGACGACATCATAGTCTAGCCAGAGGAAGGCTGATCAATCGGATGACAGGCTACTCCCTCAAGGGAGCTGGGACATTTTTAACGACCTGCGTTCGAGTTCTATTCTTGTCCAGCCACTTTTAGATTTGTGGTGGCAGGTCTGCACTGGCCCAGAGGCCCCCCTTGCTGCTCTGGACCAAGCATCCTGCTGTGAAGCCATGTGTTTTCACATTTCCTTGACTTGTTCACTTATAGCCTCAGAGCCAAGACATTCACAAGAATTCCTTAGACAGACCAGAGGGCGTAGAAGTCATTCGCAAGTGATGTGGGCGAATTCAACCTTGCCACTAATGTGCGTAAACCCCAAGCACTGAAACAAGATTCCCTCACAAGAAGTTCAAAGTGGATTGAGGTAGATTAAGTAAATGGACACAACATCCATCCGATCGATCCGTGATGGAGTGCTGTGCGGACTAAAGCCCACCCTCAAGCCGCCCATGAGTGAGGTGAAGAAAAACAGCAGGAAACTCACCCCATGCAGGGATTCTGCAGGACCCCCATTATCCTCTGGATGCGGTCCATGGCCACACTCTCTTGAAAAGTGCTGAGGCCTGAAAAGAAGAAGATACAGCTTAAAATCTTTTACAAGCAATGCCAGCTTATTGTCTCTGACAGGCCGCACTACGTCTGCAAGGCAGATGGGTTCTTGTGAAGCATGTGGGAGGACAGACTTGCTGTCTCTGTGGCCAGGAAGTCCGGTGTCGCCCCATAGCCTTGCACTGACAGCGGTCCCAGACTAAGCCCCTATAAGCAGGTCTGCCTGGTACGCAACCTGTTTTCTAGCATGTGTGGGGTTCTAGCCAATAAAACTTTTAAGTACCCAATATTGCAAATACCATCTGTTGGTGTTTCACAGCAATGTCTAGCTCAAAATGTGTGTCCCAACCAGCCACTATGCATCAAGATTTCAGTAACAAGTTATTTTTCTGCCCGCTCTGAAAGTGAAAATGCTGTGCAGGGTAACAGTCAGTCAACCAGAATATTATGTGGGCAGGTGTTTGTATGCGTAAAACTAAGAACAGTAATACCACGCTTTTCCAGATGGCATCACTTTTATGGTTTTACATTTGACTTGACTTAACTTCTATGATTAGTATCTTCCTGTCCAGGTTTGATGTTTAATATGTTTGAGGAGTGTTACTGTGTTTTTAATCACACTTTACTGCCTGGTTGCAGATTTTACAGTAATTATTTGTATTAAGAGTTACAATAGCTACAAAAACCAGAATACAAAAGTCAAATGTTAGAATATTTTATCTCAATAGTCAGAAACACAAAGGAGACAGTCAGCACAAACCCTTGAGCTTATCTCCACAGTGCCTTTGGTATTTCAACTGAGGTCCTTGGGTATTTTTGGAGGCGTGCGGTTTGCACTGCTTTAGACGCACGTCTTTCAACTATACATGTTTGATTATGACTAAGCGAGGTAGCAAGTGCCACCAGGAAATGACTGTGGTTGATATGAGAGCCTCGTTTCGTGTATATTCATGACACATCTCAGTCCCAAATCTCATGACACACTTTTCGTACCATGGCCTGCTGCCTCTAGTTTGGCTGTTCTCCATGTATACCGATCTAACCATGCTTGGTTTTGGAGGCATAAGCAGAAGACTCAAAAACAAATGAAGGATTACTCACGTTCTCGGTATCTGCCTGAGCGGAGGCCATTAAGGATTGAGGACAGTGGGTGAATGTAACACTGCAGCTCCAAGCACTGCAAAACAAAGAGCATCATTCAGTATTTGCTTACTGTTTAGCTTTTCACTTTTTGCATTCCTCGAACAATTTTGAGTTTTGATGTTTTCATTTTAGGATGTTGACAGTACACTTTGTCAATTACCCTAAACAAAAAAACATCAAGTTAGGACATTCCTTTCTACAGCTTATCATTTCCAGAAGAACATTGAGACTGTGATACAAAACAAAGTGACTCATCTACTGTCTCGCACATTTGTGCAAATGTAATGGAATGAGAGTTGTCACTGAAATTCTACAAAGTAGAGGAAAACATCAAGTTTCTTCGTTCAATGGCCTCGTGTGACTCATTCACTTTTCACCTAGTAAGAACACACGCAGGAGGGGTCTTCCTGGAAGTGGTTCTGCGTCAAGTTTTTTTTTTTTTTCGATTTATTCTGCTCGGGTGGAGATAGATCATGCAGAAGATAAGGGTGCTTTTCAGAACACCATGTCCCTTCCCTGGCATGCGGACAAGTCAAAAAGTGGCACGTCTCACCTTGCATGCGAACAGCCTGTCTTTCTCCAATTGTTCAGGTGTGAGCTGCCTCTCCCTTTGCTCTGGCACCATGGAGCTCCGTGCTCTCTTCAGCGCCTGCCTCTTTTTGCCTACAGGGCTCTCAGGGCATCGGCTGTAATTGGTCCGAGCCTCTTGTCCCAGGTGACAATGGCCACCGTTCTCGCTGTAGTCAGAACTATCGCAGCTGGAAGGAGAACTTCCCCGAGAGCTCATGTTCTCTTTGTCCATTACCTCCCCTTTATCTCCATTCCTCTTTGAGAGCGACTGGCAAGTCTGGGCCCCCTGGATGACCCCCGAGGAGGGGGATTTTGGCAAGGTGGTTTGTCCCTGCACTTTGGTACAGTCTGGTTCTAACTCACTATCGTTGTCCTCATCGTCACTGGCCAGCCAGTCAATGGAATAGTCCGAATCTGAAGCTGACATCTTAGGAAACAGGGTCTAACCAGCACGGACCATCACTGACCTGTGGGGGAAACAGGGAGTACTTTAATTTCCAATTTCCAGAAACGTTAGTAATAAACACCATTACACAACACAAGCATGAAATCGTCTAATAGAGAAGGAATGTTCTCTCTTTCAGTGTATTGGTTTGGCACGAAAATAAAAGCAAAAACACAGACTTAAGCATGCATCTTTAATCAAACCCTTTGGGATACTAAATTCACGTAAGTTCAGACCAGTGTGTTTTCCAGACACAACACATGAGTGTTGCACAACACCTAAAGATAAACAACAGCCATAAAAAAGACTTAAATAGTACCGAGGACTCATGAAACTGACGTTTACGGTTAATTCTCATGTTGTCAACAACAACAGCACTTCTTCTGTGCACTAACAGAATCAAAACCTGTAAATAACATTGTCGTAACAGGGGAAGCTGTTTAAAGATGTTTAAAACAAGATTTTTTTTCTGCAGTCTGTTTGGAACAAACGTGCGTCCAGTGCAGCACATGCATTTGTTTGTTCTGATTGCACCTAATTGAAAAACACTTGAAAATGTAGCCTTACAGATCTAGAAGGCTGTGATGAAGCAGGTGACAAAAAAGCATGCATTCAAAGCCCTGTTTGTTTATTCAATGAGACCGGAACGCCGCAACCATGGTGACCACCATTTGACATGGAACAAAGGACCTAGAAATAAGCCGTTTTAATAGTGCAATTCCTTCGGCGGCCTTTTATTAATACATTTCCAAGATTCATGCATTACCAGTTTGTGCCTAAATGCAGGTAGTATTGTATTATTAGTTCCATCAGTTCTTGGTAATTCATAATAGACAGACCTTGAGGAATACACATAAAAGGAGTGTTTACAACGTCACGTTTAATGAGGCAAACCATGAATCTTTGCTAAAGGCACATGTCGTACTGAAGCAAATGCTGACCACTCATCTGTTTAAAATGGAGGGCTTCTTATGAATCAACAGGAGGTGCACATGATGCGTGTTCGTAAAATTACACATTTATGACTAAAAAAAGGACAATGCCAATACACTGTATTTGCAGGTGACCTAAAACATGCTTCATGTTGTAACATCTAAATTATTTTTTATACTAAAAATAGGTTTTTATTTAACACTAACACTGAATCATCCTTTTTACAATATAACACTCACTTTCAGTTATTACAAAAGGATTGGTTCTCCAAATGCACTCCACACATGTATGGGTTTTACATAACTGACCACAATGCAACTTTTGTATACAATCGTGGAATTAAACTTATAGATAGATAAGTTAGATATACAATGTACTACATAAACTGTGTATGTAACACTAGATACATCAACAGTGTCAAAAGATTTTCAGATTGCCTAAGCACATTCACATCACTTGGGCATTTAATCCGTCCATCAGCTGCTCGGTATCATTGCAAACAAATGGACTGCTGAGCCAGAGTTCTGCCCTACCAATAAAGCCACATTATGTAATAGCTCTTCCTCAAGCACAGGACTAATTGGCTTTATAACGGTCACAAAGATCAGCCTTTCCAAATGGACGTAATTGCTGACCAGCTTTTTCCTGTCAATACCCGTTTCATCAAAAGTTTAATCAGACAAAACGCCACTGCCGTTTGCGAACAAGCTCCTCTTTCATAGCGAAATAACTGCCTACATCGGATACTTTTACAAGTTTTGTCGACAGCTGGGGACGTGGATGAAAAGGCGCTTTATTAGTTTGTGCTAACCGGTAACTTGACATAACAAAGAAAGCTTATGTGTTTACGTTTAGTTACCAGTGTGAACGCAGACAAAGCGGGCACGTGACTATTATTTAATAGCGAGGTTTAGCGCAACTACAAATGTAGGAAGTCATGCAACTGAGACGTGTTTCTTATACGCCTGCCAGTAATATCGGTTGCTATGGGCAACACGTATATTAATATTAAAATGGCTATGAAACAAAACAAAAGGCGTATGAAATAATGTACCTGTGTGATAACTGAGGGTGGGGCCCTTATGATGACTAACACCTTAATACACTCTACCAAGACAGGACCACCGTAATTCTGGCATTTTAAAACATGTATTACATATTGTTTATATATTAAAACGGCTAATCGCATGAAACGGATACAGTTTCTATAAACACAATAGACTAATAATTAATAAAGCTGCATTATATACTATAAATGCGTTAATGAGTAATAAAAAGTGATATTCAGATTATGATAAAATAAAACAAACAAACCATTTTCTCCGTTTTACATTAAGCGGATGCACTCACGCAGCGGCATCTTCCAACATCTCCTACATTGCTGCATATACATTAAGCTTATATAAACGCAGTGCTTTTCCTGTATGTGTATATATCCTGTACTCAACAAAAACATACATTCAGAAGCGATTGCTGGTATTTAAAACGCGAGTCCTACCTCAAGCCGGATGGGACGAATTGTCGTACTGTCCTTTGTTTCAGCAGTATATCCAAAGACAACTGGAGCGCCCGATCGAGCCTCTGTTGAGAGGTGTACGTGGTTTCAGTGATGTAGACCTGCAGTTGTGTGGCCCCGTGTTACTTCTCCCAAGGCAACGTGTCTAAGAGGGCGGGTACAAAAACGCAGGGCTTTCCGATTTGTGCATCCAGAGCAGAATCTGACAAATAGAGTTTGCGTTGGGCGCAAGCCTCGGCTGATAGGGGAGACGAGCTTACATATTAAAATGATATGTAAATTGACAAAACACGTGGACACGCGGATCGGTTTCATTCCAACAGGCGGACAGAATGTCAACTCCGAGCGCTTATTTTTTGTTGTTCACAGTTACTAAGTTTTTTTTATATACCTCATTAGCTCGGTTGGGATGACGACACAGATGCGCCTCCCTCTCATATGTTAGGGTTAGGTCGCGTTTAAAATGTAACATCAGATGATGTTTGATTAGCGTATGCTAAAACCCTGGTGTGAATAATGGGGGAGTTTGGGAGGCTCTGACTGCCCTAATTATAGGGGCCACCCCCACGCCCCAAAGGAGGTAAAAGTTCATATATTTTTATAACCTTATGTATATTTGCCTCAACAGGTTTTCATACAAGTTAGAGGGCATATTTTTCACCTATAAACAGACGCTAACAGAAATTATATTAGCCACAATGGGTAACCACAACAATCTAGCTATGCTGATGGTGCTCTTTTCATTAGGATGTATTTCATAAGGTATAATGGGAAAAGTATCAAATTATTATGCATTTACATATTTGAAGTACATCAGAAAAACGTTACTGCTTTGTTTACACTTACACTAGAATATTTAGGGAACTGCGCTAAATAGCGCTAAAACTGCCCTTATGAAAATTAACCGTGTTTTTATTATAGTAAATGTGTAGTAACCATGTTTTTTTGACGTATTGATTACCATTTGTATAACCACAGTTTTACTACACCGTGGTTAAACTATGGTTAGTGTAACAACTATAGTTTTGTAGCAAAATCGTGGTTATTTTTGTTAGCATATTAAAATGTGAGACAAAGGCTTCAAAATGACTTTGACAGATTGTGCCACAAATTGCTATTGCATTAACATTTATTAATATATTTGAGACATTAAAAAATAATAAAATTGGTTTAAAATACTTGACACCTTTGCTAGCCAGCTGTTTTAAAAACAAAGAGAGACTATAAATATACAAACACACACACATATATGTAATGTATATATATGAACTCAAGAACTCAAGATGGTGTACCGTAACTGTCACAATGCCAAAAATAAATAAATAAATAAAATTAAAAAGAAAAAAAAAAAAAAAAAAATATATATATATATATATATATATATATATATATATATATATATGTATATATGTATATAATTATAAATAAATAAAATTAAAAAGAAAAAAAAAAATATATATATATATATATATATATATATATATATATATATATGTATATAATTATAAATAACCTTGTATATATATATATGAATCTTAAATAGCATTTATTTTCATTTAAAATATATATGTAACATTCTATATATATTTACTGGATTTTAGGGGTTTTTTAGTGACCTATGGACCGGACATTTACGACTTCTAGCCCACTTTTAGGTCTATTGATTGTTTCGCAACAGTAAACAGAGCAGTGTTGAAACATTTGCATGTACCACGAGCCAGCGACACATGTGTCTAATAAGCCATTCAGTGTGCACATTGCTGCTATCGCTCTCTGTATCACTGGATACCCAGAAGCGTTGTTGCGAGGCTTATCCTTACCTGCCCCTGCCTGACTGCAATGTGCACAGCTGGTCGTATGTGGACCAAGTCGAATGAATGAATGAGACAGAACGTGATAGGACACTGCGTTCTGTTTCGTGTTGGGTTACACACGTGACGCCTTTACGCTCGCGCTGTTTTTACACAGCCGGTGGAGTTTCCATGGTGAGGGGGGCAGGGCGGAAAAACATTCCAAAGTAGTTCACTTGCTGTGTTAAGAATGTTGCACCTTCTCTAAAAGCCCCACAGCAGGTGAGGTTGATCGGCTGTATTCCGTCACGCATTATTCGGCGCACTTTGGTCCTTTCAAACAGCACGAATGGGGGGGAAATGAGACGCCAGGTGGTCAGCGTCCGCTGGTATTTTCACGCTCATGCCGTGGTGCGGTGAGCAAGTTGGTGGCTGTGACGGTGAAGAGCAAATAAGGACTCACAGTCGCTGCATCTCTCTGGGGGGTGGGATCTCTGGTTGGAGTCCAGACAAAGATTCAACGCCTGGAGCCAATGAGTCATAGTCCTCCTCCCCGGAAAACGTGAGCACATGTGAGAAAAAAACCCACCCATCTTCTGTCTCTCCTTTCGGCTTTGCACAATTGAAAATCATAATTGATGCGAACAGAATGTTTCTTCCATCTCTCTCCCACTCTGTTCCTGCCGGTATTTGACAACCAGGAGAACATTAACAAAACATTGTGGGTTTTGATCTGAGCCAAAGACGCCACCCAGATGGATTAGCGACTGCTTACAAACCGGTCTGGTTTTAAATGCATACTATCTTCTGGGAACGGGCCCTTCTGTGGCCAGTAATGGCATGTTCAGGCCAGTTTGTAAGGTATTGCTGTGGCTGTTCCTCGGTAAAGGTCTGTTCACCTCATGGACGATAACGACAGCTATGACTATGAAGTTTTATTAATCGCTCTAATACTATAATAATAGTGGAAACTGTGTTAATAACAACACAGAAGAACGTTATCCTTGTAATCACTTAAATTTTTAGATTTATTTGGCCACACTTACCAAAGCTCTACCATGAAATTCGGTCATTTCAATTGGAATCCATGCCGTCCATTTTCAAGTTGGTCACTCAAATTCGCTTTGCTGACTGACAGAAATCGGCTTAGTTTGAAAGTGACTTCTGTGGAACTTTTTTGCCCAATATTTGCTAATGTGAATATACTCTTACAGAACTTTTTTCAAGCCGATGAACAATAAAAACATTGACAGCCAATCAGCGTTGACCTGAATTTAAACAGCTTAAGTATTTGCAGTACCACACAACAAAACTGCAGTGCGTGCTTAATGAACAGAACGTTATCATCTCTTGGTGTAGTGCTTTAATAGTTGTCGTTATAGTTATCGTTATAAGTATCATTCACGGTCCGTTCACACCAAGGTTGATAACTATAACGATAACTATAAAGTATAGGGACATTCACACCACAACTATACCGATATTGACACAGAGACATGATATCATTGGAATCACTTTCAAAACAATTTTTTTCTTCCAGCTGATGAGCTGTTAAAAACATTAACAGCCAATCAGAATCCCCTCGACTTGAACATTTAAAAGTGGCAGACAACATAATTGACATAATTGATAACTTATAATAGTTATCGTCCATTGGTGTGGTAGCTAATATCGTTGTAGTTATGTTATTGTATTAATTATCACACTGAAGGCCATTCGATAACAACAACGACAACTATAATGACATATACACTGCAACTAATGATAAGAGGAACGATAACTTTGGAGTCGGTTTTAAAAAGCCATTCGATAACGATAACGACAGCTATGAAGTTTTATTACTCTTTGTAATTCTATGAAAATTGTGACGTTCACACAACTAAGAACAATGAGAGAGAGGAACGATAACGTGGAGTCAGTTTTGAAACATTTATTTCCAATTGATAAACGTTAAAAACATTGAAGGCCAATCAGAATCCAGTTGACTTTAAAGAGCTCAAACATTTAAAGCAGTAGACAACATAATTGCAGTGCGTCCATTGGTATGGATGCTAATATCGTTATTGTTATAGTATAATATAATTATTGCACCAAAGGCAATTCGATAACAATAACGACAGCTATAAAGTTTTAATAATCTTTCCAATTCTATGAGAATAGTGATGTTTACACTGCAACTGATATATGTTAAAAACAATGACAGCCAATCAGAATTTATTCGACTTTAAAGTGCTTGAACATTTAAAGCGCTTGAACAGCCAATCAGAATTTATTCGACTTTAA
>JAHKKF010495900.1:0-17750 GCA_019740295.1 Labeo calbasu | reverse complement strand
TATACTTTGGTTAAAAATTCTCAATGGTAGTGTAAAACAACACCCTTTTTACCTTGCCAAAATCAGCTCTGCAAAAATCATCCTATTCTGGTCGAGGCCGCTTTAAATGCAAATGAGCTCTGCTCGCCCCACCCCTCTCTTCTCTCTGTGGAGTGACGAGCCTGTTTACTTTAGCCGCTAAACTTGCTAACTATTTTTTATACAAAGTAATGCTTACTTTTTAATTACTTTTGTATTACTTTTTGTTACCTGGACAGGGTTTGCTGATTTTTAAGCCTCTGCACCTTACTGCCAGTTTCTCTCAACACAGGGACAGGAGAGCTTTCAGTGAATACATTGGAAAACAAAGTAACTTGGATTACTTTTTTGAAAATGTTTAAAAGTAATGTTACTTTACTAGTTACTTGAAAAAAGTAATCTGATTATGAAACTTGTGTTACCCCCAACACTGTAGACAGTAACAGGGTTCCCACAGGTCCTTGTGAATCTGAATTTTTTTTTAAGGCACTGAAAAGTTTTTGAAAATAAACATACATAGATATAGTTTCTTGAAAGCGCTTGAATTTATTTTGTCCCTCCAGCCCTCTAATGTGTTATTTCGCCAACATTCGTAGCCTATGCATACTAGCTTGCTTGATATATGTTAGTTAGGGTGACAATACATCCTCTTTTCCCTGGACATAAAAAAAATTGTGTCCACCAGGGATTTCTAAATTGTCTAAAATGTCCAGGATTCGGCTTTTGCTTTCTACAGTTGCCATTCATTGCGTGCGTTTTTGTATTAAAGCCCTACACGGGACTGTTTTCTTGATCCTGCTCCCACTGAATTTCGGGGCCACTGCCTCCTGTTCACGCTGTAATTCTAATATTGAACATAATTTTCGCGCATCAGGGAGCCTCTATCGTATGCGGAGTATTTAAATCTCTTTTGAATAAGCAGCTATTCACTTTCAATTTTGCGATCACAAGCACTCTATATAAAGGGAACACATTTTATAAGCACATGCTGAACAGCAAATCCTCCAGCATGATTTGTCAGTCATCTCTCTTTACTCTTGTAAAGAGACCCCTTGTGTTGGATGCAGGGTTGCCAAATCCGCATTTTTTGCACGGAATTGGGCTGATTTTAAGGCTTGATTTTCTTTTAGTTACATTTGACTGAAATGCTTGTATTGAAACGTTTTGCATTATACCTGTGATAAAAAAAAAGTTTTGTGATGGCCACTGTTAGGAAGCCTTTTAGCTGTGTTTATGATCAGTCTGCACAAGGGTGACTGTAAAATAAACTTTTTAGGTATTGGAATTTTAAGATATGTTCATTGCGCTACTTTGGGGGCTTTTTAACCCCCAAGAAATACAACAAATAGATCATTAGGTAACACAATGTAACCTTGCTCTCACTTGAAATGTGTCCCCACATTAAGTCCTTGAATTTGAGGGTACTGTACCTGAAAAGGCCCTTGAATTTGAAGTGAACCAAGGTGTGGGAACCCTGCAGTAAGTATATGTGACCCTGGACCACAAAACCAGTCAATGGTCAATTTTTCACATCTATCATTTATAAAGCTATATATAAGCTTTTTGTTGATGTATGGTTTGTTAGGACAGGACAATATTTGGCTGAGATACAACAATTTGAAAATCTGGAAAAATCAAAATATTGAGAAAATCACTGTTAAGGTTGTCTAAATGTCCAAAAAGTTCTTAGCAATGCATATTACTAATAAAAAATTAAGTTTTAATATATTTATGGTAGGAAATTTACAAAATATCTTCATAGAACATGATCGTTACTTAATATCCTAATGATTTTTGGCATAAAAGGAAAATCGATAATTTTGACCCATACAATGTATTTTGTCGGCCATTGCTACAAATTTACCCGTGCTACTTATAACTGGTTTTGTGGTCCAGAGTCACAAAATATCTGTAATGTATTAGAGTATTTTCATTTTGGTTAAACCCATTCAAAATGGTAAAATACATAGCTACTTTAAAATGCGTGTATGTAAGCAAGAAAAGTTGCTTAACAAGTTCAATTCAGTGAACTGCTAACTTGATTTTTACTCTGCTTGAATTAGTGAGTGATTAACTGCTGCAATCAGATCAGTTAAATTTATAATTATTCAGGGACATTTGTGCACCGGATTAACGTGTTCATTAAAAAGAACCAAAGGACCGATTTGTTTATTAATCAGACATCTCCACTGTGTCTCTGAGCGGGTCTTGATTTTTTAACTTCAGATTTAAAAGTAATCATATGTTCTGAAATGTAGTGAAGTAAAAGTCAGAAATTTTGGGTTGGAATGCATGGACGTAAAAGAAGAAAACATGCCGTTCCTTGTTTTATTGAAGTGAGAAAACCAAGAGACAAGATAGCGATGTCCAATTTTAGGACATTATTAGAATCTTAAATTCATCACATGCTACAAAGTGTGAGAAAGTCACATTACCAAATTACTCATACTTCCCCTGAGGCACAGAGCTCCAAATCAATTATTTCTGCTGAACTGACAAATTGTCTTTCCCTGTTGCTCAAAGACACATGTGTTTAAGTAAAAAAGGTTATTTGTCACTACAGAAGTATCCCCCTTCATGAAGAACAGGCACCATTTTCAATTTTTAATCACTCCAAGTGTGCTCTGATGGCTCTTGAACGGGAGGCGTTTCCAACCACCCTGCTTTGACTTGGCTCTAAAAGTGTGACTTCATCTTTCTCTAAGTGTTTACCTCTTGATGATGCTGCCATGGAAACACAGCCATTTTGGGATGTGTATACAAAGGAAACGGAGGAATAAAAGACAGACTATGATCAAGATCACACATTCTCAAACAGGCTTGTCAAACAGATTTCACTATTAGAGCTTTATTTGTTACAGTGTGAGAGCAATATCTGTCTGTTGATATGCTTTTCGGGGACCATCTGACTAATCGTTTTTTATCCAAAAATAATAAATTTGACTTGGTTTGTAAATGTCAGCCAGTTCACTTGACACGCAAACTCAGATGCAGAGGTGAAGACAACTGATTATTTTGGCTGAGGTTTAGGTTGATGTCATATGAAAATGAACAATACTGTATTGAAGTCAAAAGATATTCAAAAGTTGTGTAACTGAATGTGAGATTCTATTATTTAATCTATTAATCCATTGCCAAATTCGGAGGCAAAAAAGATAAAGAGACATTTAAATTGTGGCATATGGTAAAATACAATATGAGTAGGGCTAATTGTTAAAAAAAGATAAAATAAAAATAATATTAACAAAATTAACACAATACTTGACCCTACCTTTATTATAGTACATATATTTATTTATATCTGCATAGATCTTGAGATCAAGTTCTTCATGTTAAAATTGTAAAAGGATACACTGAAACAACCAACTCTTTTTGATCAAATTTAACTGGTCACTTTTTTTTTTTTTTAAGGGAAACTGAAGTTTGGTGCAGTGGGAAAGGAATGTGAATGATTTTGTCAGTGTGACTGTGTCAGTTGATTTACAAGTGTTGTTAAGGTGAAGTAAAACTGAGCTTTGGATCTTGTGATCAAAGGAAAGAACAAGTGGAGCGGGAGGAAAGGGATCCCCCAGAGAGGACAAACGAGCTGCCCAGAGAATGATTATGAGCCAGTACTTCTGCTTGCGTGTGTAGGCCTATGTTTTTGTAGATCCCCAGAAGATATAAAATGGTGCTCTCTATGATTTTTTTTCATAGGTAGCATTCTTGGACTGCAACCAAAAATTGCATACGTCCCCTGAATTCATAATAATTATTATATTTATAAAACAGTATTTATAAAACTTGATGACTTACTACTTCTGGCAACACAAGACAAAGAAAACATTACAGAATTATATTCATACTATGCACATATATAGAAGGTATTTTAACAGTCAAAAAGCAATTACTTATTTAAAACACGTACTTAGAGCATGCAAATTCAGATGCAGCCTACACTGTAAAAATAAGTGTAATTTTAACTGTAAAATTTTGTAAAAACGCTACGGAAAAAAAAAAAAAACCTGTTAATAGGTTAACAGTAAGTTCCCGTACTAAATACAGGGAAAAACTGTAAAAGATCTAACCAGACATTTCATGTAATTTTACAGTAAATGCTGTTAATTGTACAGTTTTTAGAAGTAAAAAAGAACAAATCAATGTATAATTTACAGTCGAAAACTTCCCTGTGTGACACTACACATTTGAAAGTATTTTGCTTAAATAATCATGTTTTTTTAATAGTTTGTGTTAACAGTTATGTACATTTGGGCTTTATGTTACATCTTCTGTTGTTTAATGAATGTTTATTGGATTATTTAAGTGTTGTGTGTTACCATGATGGTGTTTTGTGTTTGCATGAAAACAGATTTTAATAGCAGTGTGCGTTGTTGAATTTACTGGTTTACATTCAAATTTTCTTATTTGTAAATTACAATTTTGTACTGTAAAACGTACAGTTTTTGGTCGTAAATGTGTTTACAGTTTTTTGTATTTTTTACAAAATTATTCTGGCAACCACAGCTGCCAAAATTATTTTGTAAAAAAAATTATTTTCATAGCTTCATAACATTACGGTTGAACCACAGATGTCACATGGACTATTTTATTGATGTCCTTCGTAGATGTGTTGCTGTCTGTGCAGCTCAGAAAATTTTTGGATTCCATCAAAATTTGTGTTCCGAAGATGAACAAAGGTCTTACGGGTCGGAATGAGGGTGAGTAATTGACCCTTCACAAGCAGCTTGATTGACAGGTGATCTGACCAATCATAACGCCAAATCCGCCATTCAGTCCGACAAATTAGACAGGAGAATAGAATAACTTCTTTTGATTCATTACATTGATAATTGCAATTTGTATTACAAGTTTTCTAAAAAGGTTTAAATATGAAAATGAGGCATTATTTAATGAAATATGTGCATACATTTCTAGTACAAAATCTAAACACTGGATGAAGTCAGTTTCAAAATTCTTGTTTATTTTATTTTATTCATTTATTTTTTTTTTTGACATATTAGAGTCAACATTTTTTACAGAGGGAATTTTTGGGTATCTAATTTTTTTCACTCCATAATTCAGAAAATACTTATCACAGTCACAGTTTGTGGGGGAATAAAATGTATATAATCACGCAAATTACATATTAACAAATCCCTCTGTAAAAACTTTCAGGATATAGACAAGAAAATGGCCTTTAAAAATATGTAATTTAATTTAAATCTATTGACACAAATAGATAAAGTGCTATAAAAGAAACACTTCACAGTGTCTTTTGGATCTTTTCTTTCCACTAGCCTGAAAAAAAAAAACACTTTATGAAAAACCAAAAAGCCCAAACTTGACAGGTGCATGAAAAAACAGTTCTTTTGCCTGCAGTGTTTCCCATTAAACTTGAAAAATTGTGTGTATTGATGTATTTCCAGCATTGTTTGTCGGACATAGCAACAGTAACTAAGGAGGGCGGGTTTTTGCAAAGGGTCAATTAATGACAGAATGTTCGTTTTTGAATGAACTATCACTTTAAGTCTTTTCCTCACAGCCTTGTTTTCGTCCATGTTAAATTGAACATGGCGTCTAACCTCACTGAAGTCTGACAACATGACAGAAGTGGTAAGTTTGAATTACATTCTTACTACACACATTCACAGTATACAGAAAGAGCTTTTTAAAGTAATTAATTACCTCATACTAAATAAACGCGCCTGACTGACGCGTTTGATCGTCGCGCTCGCACCTTTTGCAGTGTCTCGCGCGGCAATCAAGTTAAAATAAGTTCAACTTTTAAAACAATTTTCCTCATTTCACTGCCTGCGTATTGATTTTTTTTAAGCAAAAACGCCCTCTGTGTAAACGGCCCCTTAGAGAGTATGCGATTTCGGACGCAGCCTTCGTGTGAACTGGCCTAGTCAGAAATCAGCCGGGGGTCTGCGTCTACTATGGACCTTTTCCTTAGCGTAGGTGTTAATCTTTATTCATCCTTCAGCAAGCACACTGGAAAAGCCCTTTCAGAGCATTTATCGTACTTCAGACAAAAACCATTTGTATGGATGTCACCTCCTCAACTTGGGAAAAGAAAAAGTGGAATAGTAGTAGGCTATGTGAGTGTAATCAGATACTGAGTATATTTGAAATAAAAAAATATATATACTTCTGCACACACAGCAGTCTTGTCACATGGAGTGGTCCGTGGTTACACCCAAACAAAATAACAAATGGTGCTCTGTCAGACGGGTGGAGCGCTGCGTTTTTTTGTCCTCATGAGTCTCGTGTCTAGCAGTCATAATGTGCACATGCTGCATGATTATGTAACACTGTGTATAATATCAGTGTCCTTGTGCTGCTGGAGTAATTACTAAAACCTTCTGACACTGTTTGGGTATTGCACAATATGTGATCGCACCAATGCACATTATATGAATATTATACATAAGTGAATACTGAAATGTGACACCATTTATGTGATTTCCAGAGTCTCAGGAACACAACGCCTCTCTGCAGCAGGCTTAGTTGGCTGGGAGCAACTGTCTGGATGCAGGAACTCTGGGTCCTTGCTCTCTCTGCTGCATGTTTACATCTCTTCTGGTGAGTTATGACAGGTTTTCCATGTGGAGGCTAGGTGAGTCTACGTTTTGGCAGGTTTTTTCCGAGCTGGAATGAAAAAAAAAACTGGGAAATAACTGCAATGCATGAGGGAGTAACCACCAAGAACTCCAGAAACATATTACATCATGTCTCAGGTATTCTAGGAGATGAAAAACCTGTGAGTGATTTTCCTTTGATTGTTGGAGATCGTGATACAGGTAGCAAAAAACAAGATAAAATGGAAACACTGTGAATATAATTCATATAAATGATATTATCAGATAATATCTGTTACAAGCTCAGATGAACAGATAGATACACATATGTAACCAGATCTCGCTTAATGCGTTCCAGATCTGGCGTATTTTGTCTCTGTTCAATGACTATTAATTTTTCATCACAGTGAGGCCCTTTTTAAATACGTTTCCATTTATGGCTGAAAAAAAAATATTTTTTTCATTAGTTTCCATTTAGTTTGACTTTTTTCGGTAATTGAACAAAACCAGGGGAAATAAATAAAAATAAATAAATAATAGATGCAAAACCTAAGAAAAACCCCTTAAATTTTCCTTGAAATACAGTATAAGCAGAAGTATCAAAATTACTAAAACTGAAATAAAGATTAATTATAGCTATAGCAATATAAAAAGGACAAATAATAATAAAAATAATAATACAATACAAACAAAACAAAAGCACATCATAAAATTACTAAAATACAAAAAAAGTGAATAATTAATAGAATTATAATAATATAAAAATGAAATCTAATCAGAAAGTGATTTAATAAAAACTTTAATAATAAATTATTAATACTAAAATATCAGAAAGACATGGGAACTTAAATTTACATTTTTGAAGTGGAATGTGAATACATAAGGCATTGTACACCATTTCCTTTATGTTCTGTATGTCCTGTGTCTTATACAGTTGAAGTCAAAAGTTTACATACACCTTGCAGAATCTACAAAATGTTTTTTTT
Source organism: Labeo calbasu (assembly GCA_019740295.1). Taxonomy (NCBI): domain Eukaryota; kingdom Metazoa; phylum Chordata; class Actinopteri; order Cypriniformes; family Cyprinidae; genus Labeo; species Labeo calbasu. Next base: position 10,186 of record JAHKKF010495900.1, on the reverse strand, counting down.
TTTCACCAAAATAAGAGGGATGCATGTTATTTTTTATTTAGTACTAACCTGAAAATATTTCACATGAAAGACGTTTACATATAGTCAACAAGAGAAAATAATAGTTGAATGTATAAAAATGACCCTGTTCAAAAGTTTACATACACTTACATACAATATTGTGTTGTTACTTGAATGATCCACAGCTGTTTGTTTTTTGTTTGTTTGTTTGTTTTTTAGCGATAGTTGTTTATGAGTCCCTTGTTTGTCCTGAACAGTTAACCTGCCCTCTGTTCTTCAGAAAAGTCCTTCAGGTCCCACAGATTCTTTGGTTTTTCAGCATTTTTGTGTATTTGAACCTTTTCCAACAGTGACTGTATGGTTTTGAGATCCATATTTTCACACTGAGGACAACTGAGGGACTCGTATGCAACTATTACAGAAGCTTCAAACGCTCACTCATGCTTCAGAAGAAAATGTGATGCATTAAGAGCAGGGGGGTGTAAATTTGCCTCATTTTCCCTAAATGTCATATTATTTTCATTTAGCACTGCCCTTCAGATGCTACAGAAGATACTTACAAGACAAAATAAGTTTAATTTACCCTGATCTTTAAATTCAGCTCTTAATGCATCGTATTTCATTCTGAAGCATCAGTGAGTGTTTGAACCTTCTGTAATAGTTGCGTATGAGTCCTTCAGTTGTCCTCAGTGTGAAAAGATGGATTTCAAAATCACACAGTCATTGTCAAAGCTTTGTATTATATATTTTAAGGTGTCTCTGTGGGTTTTCTACATGTTACAACCAGTAGCGTGCTTAGGCACAGTTGCGTGGGCCCATCCAGAATGCGATTTCTACAGATGGCCCCCCAAAACTCTAAACACAGCCCTGGTTACAACACATCTGACTTGTGATGTAATGGACTTTTCTAAGCCTGTGCCAAATTGTGTTGTCAACAATGGTTTAATTTACAGCGTTACACACTCTCTTGTGTGTCCTAACGGTGCACAAAACACTTAATGTGCACCAGCACAACCTTTGACTGCTTTTAAACGTTTTTACAGCGGTGGGCCTTTTGCCCTCCACCACATAGAGGCCAGTACCTCTCACAAAGCGCAGCGGTTTTACGCATGACTAAATTGGGTGCCAAACATGGCGTTACAGAGATTAATTTTAAATGATCAATCGCACACTGGGACCGGTGGTAGTTTTAAAACGGTGAACTCTGCCAGTTTGGCAGGGAACCCTGGTCTATGTAAATCTATGTTAAAAGTACACAGGGTACATATTAAACTTCCAGGCGCTAGAAAAACACCAGAGCTTGGATATAAATGACTTATCTGTCCTGGTCAAACGTGCATGAGATTTACAGAAAGCCAGAATCCTTCTCCTATGTAGCAGTCAATAAGTTCGCGATGGGGACACGATCCCAATAATGTAGTAGCCTTATTGATTGTCACTGTAAAGAACTGCTAAAGTCATTCTGTCATGTTCTGGACTGTATATTGTGGACATAAAACTCAAACCGGCCCTCAGCACGTTCTGCTGTAGTCTGGCACCGGCTGAAGCTGGTAATCTCGCATAGATACTCTAAGACAAAGCACAGAAAGGCAAAAATGATTCACTTATCAGAACACATGTAGATCATTTCTGGATGTCACTTTATGCCAGATGTTTTAAAAAGGGCTTTACCTCAGCATTTTAAAAATGCATTTTCATGCAGAAATCATTTTGACGTTATCATATTTCTTGTGTTACAGTGCATTTCACAGAATCAGTCATTTGTGTGTATCTGAGAAATATTAGTCACTCAGACTAATCAATAACCGATGAATGCAGCAATGGTGGATTATAAGCATTATGGCATTTTTTCAGCAGGTTAATCACTCTCTCACTTTCTTTGCACTCTCTGTCCTGACTTTCTTTCGATGATTTAATCCTTTTAGTATGAGTGGTAACATTTTCCAGCCCAAGTAGCGCATGACCTACTTTGAAAAGAGATGCACAAATAGCATGTGGAAAACAGTTTAGATGGTAATTGTGTCCCTTATTCAAATATAATAAAAATGGGTCTTATCTGATGAAAATCATTTACCAAATAGTATTTTTTTTTTTTCTCCTTTTACATCCAAAAAGAGAAACGGACAAACGGATCCAGATCAACAATATATCGTAGATCTTCAGGATTGTTGAAATGAACCACATTACAAGGCAGTCGTAATTGCTTGGGCAACGTCCTTGGTTTTGGCTACAGGCGTTGGGGTTTACAAAAGCATCTGGCCAAAACAAAAGAGGGAACGCTACGTGTGTATCCATTAATGGGATTGTTTAACAGATGCCTCACATGTGTGGTTCTCCACAAAATTAAAGGATAATCGTTTTTTAATGCTTTAATTCCCAGTATAGCTTCATTCGTCAGACACTCACTGTTCTTAGTTGTTATTGTTAAATGAAAGCTTTTTCAAAACACTATATGATTAATGCCACATTATTGAGCAAAATTCATTTTTAATAAACAAATGACCTTTTATGACCTGATTTTATGCCACAGTTTAGTCATACAATAATTGCACACAGACCTGTATACGGCTATTGCCCAGTAAAATTCTGAACTTTACTCTGCAGCCAGTCAGCATCATTTTTGGCCTTTGAAATCGGATGATACCGGATGGTTTCAGGTCTCTCTGATTCCATTATTGCTTGGAAAACTGTAAATGAAGTGTGTGATGTGTAGCGCTATCTTTTCTGCTTAGTTGAAAGTCATCTTTGGAGTAAAGTAAACAACCTTGGATTTTTGATTATGGTTCCCATGTGGCACCGTTGTGTGGCTGTTGCAATGACAAGATCATTGATTTCCATCATGTTCTCCAAACCCACGACATCTTCTGTGTTTGTAAATATATTTACCACAAGATGTTTCGTTGCACGCCACTCTGCATCAAAGTCAAAAAGCGCTTTTGTAGAAACAGCCTCTCTCTCGGCCGTTTCCTCTTTTAACATCTTTAGCAGATGTGTTTGCCCGGTCTAGATTTGCTCTCTCTCTCTAGCAACCCACATCAAACCCATTATCTGTAAAGACTGTTCCTCTTAGAGAAGATGAAGTGATACATTTAGATTTTCTCGTAAATAGCCAAAAGTTTGAGATTCTTTCTGTGTTTCTCTATGATTTGTGATTTGAGCTGTATAGATATTTGTTGACTGAACAAGGGCAAGTTAAGGGCAAGTGAGGGCAAGCAAGGCAAAAATGGACAGATGATGTGCTAGCTATTGTCTATTCTTGAAAAATAACCATTACAACACCAAAGTCTGGAAAAACACATAAGAGATCCCTAGGCATGCGGATTGTGACCGGATGCCAAATAAAACATCAGTGGGTTTTACTTAATGATAAGGAACTGCTGTACTAACAGATAAGAAACCTGATTTTTCTCTCTTGATTTGAATCAAGCTAATGCCAGAGTGAGACTAATTGTGGCAGGCAAGCCAAATGATGACGCACATTTCTAGCAATGCCAGAATATATGACTGGATGCCAGTTATTGAGCAGGCATGCCATAAGTATTGTTTATTTTAATTGATAGGAAAGTATTCAGTCATCTTCTTGTGCAAAAGATGGGAGTAATAAATTAAAATGCTAAATTTATGGCATGGCGTGAGGGAGGAAAGAGCTTTCTAGGTATTTGTAATTTTAGAAGTTATAGGCTTTTAAATGTGTCAGAATAAAAGGTTATTGCTAAAACACCTCATCCAAAATAGATTTAGAATGGGAGGATCAGCTATTACCACTTATTATTATGTGGAAAGCCCACCACAGCAGCTTGACCACAAACACATACATTTCAATCAGAAAGAATTCAACCATTCTTGACAATGTGCTGGATACATAAAATGAATTAAGATAGTGACTGCAATATTTCCCTGACTTTTATGTTTGCTTTTTTGTGCTGTGTTAATACACTGTGCACACAATAAAATGTACTCTTGTGTTTTTTTCTAGAAATGTAGCACTGTGGGTCTTCAAGGTTCGCAAAAGTGATTAGTAGAAATGTTGATCAATGTAAATAATATAAAATAGAATGAAAACTAATATACAGGTAATTTGGCAGCGGCTATTTGCGCTAAATAGCGATAGATTCTATTTACACTGAGTGCAAATAGCAATGAATTCTATTTACACTAACACCCCGTTTACACTAGTATGCTTTCGTTTTAAAACAGCGTTTTAAATGAAAACGATCCTCGTCTACACTGGCGTTTTCACTGCATTTCAGGAACAATCTTTGTTCACACTACACAACTAAAAACGCATGTCACATGACCATTCATGCACACTTGGCATGCGCTTAAAAGTGTAAACAGGAAGTTGGTTGCTAATCACGGGCCGGTACAACAATGAGCATGATGTTATAGTTTACACAGCGAATGTGGGCAACCATGCCATCATTTAGAAAAGTCTCTGTTTTGGTCTGTTGAGATAGAAACACAACCCCAGAGTTTTCAAACTAAAATGGGGTCTGCAGCGTTTTCCAAATTCTCCAATTTCAAGCACTGAAGCAGCAGGAGTAGTGTAAATGACAGGTGTAACAATAGCAAAAGTTATGCTTTTTAAAACGAAAATGCACTAGTGTAAACGTGGTGAGAAAGTGAGAATAGTTAAGACTTGAAATCTGGATGCCGCTACATGTCGGAGCCCTGCCCACGAGGCCATAGGCGCCAATGTTGATTATCATTTTTAATCAAATTATTAAAGAATTAATCCACCCCAAAATGAAAATTAATCACTTACCCCCATGTCCAAACCCATAAATGCTTCGTTCGTCTTTGGAACACAAATTAAGATATTTTTGATGTATTCTGACAGCTCTCTGACCCTCCCATAGACAGCAATGTAATCAACATAATCAACGTCCAGAAACGTAGCAAGGAGACCGGTAAAATTATCCATGTGACATCAGGGGTTCAACCCTAATTTTACGAAGCTACGAGAATACTTTTTTTTTTGTTTGTTTGTTTTCTTTGCGTACAAAAGCGAAGTTTGACAGAAGGTGGATTCGAACTTGGGTTGATCGCGCCAAAAAGACACCGCTACACGCTTTACCATTTAAGCTACCGGAGCCGTAGTTTAGCAAGGCGTCTTTTGTAATGTTGACTATCCCAGCTACATGTTGGTGGGCGCATTTGGTGTAAATAGCCTCTGCCAACGAAGCAGGCTGTTTGCACTTAGTGTAAATAGACACTCCACAGTTATTTATATTGTAGCTTACTGTGCATTAATGGGAAATGGAAAAGTTACATTTTCTCCATAGCACCTTTATTTTATCCATTCCTGAGCAAATAAAAATCTAGTTTTTTTTTCAATCTGCCCTAATATGGGCAATACTTTCATGCCAACCTTTGTTCAAAAAGAGGGTAATACAAAAATGTAAGAGTACAAAACCTCAGCAAGTTAAACAACAGCAAACATCGCTCATAGAAAATTTGTTACATCATTGCAAATGTCATCTTCCCAGACATTACATAGTCACTTGATGTTGTGCTTTGATATTTAATTAGCAATTAATTTGTTTCTTTGAAGTTATTGTAAGATAAATATTCCGGGTGGAATGGAATGTGAAATAATTATTATTACGCAACACATGAAAATAAAATATTGTTAATAAACTCAAATACACATGCTGCAATTTCCTTATATACAGACTGATTTTTTAAAAAGTGCTTGATATCGAATATGTAGAAATATTAGTGTTACTCAAAGAACTATATTCCTTCCATCAGAAGCAGTTGTTATATGATTTAGGTTCGGTTGCCACGTTGAGTGATTGGCTTGTAGATATAGGGACAGAACACGTGGAGTGTGATTGCCTGTGGAAATGTCCTCTTAGAGTTTCTCCCTGTTACCACTTTCCAGGGATTGGAACTCCACATTCATACCAGCCAACGAAAGGATGTGGTGTGCGTCTGCCAATGGGCCCGAAATTCACTGGCTCTTGTCTGTATGACCGATAATATCCTGAAATCCACAAACGGCATCATGTTACAGTGCTGACCGTTCCCCTTGAGCGGCAGTAAGTAAACATGCAATGACATGATGATTTGAGGCTTACAGACAAACTACAGAGCACACTCATATATGTCGTACCTTGAGCTGTGGGTAGATTGAGGGAGAGATTGTGTGGTCCTGTCCTTCCATCTCGATAGGAGTCCACAAACTGGCAGTGGTCCTCTCCATGGCCAAATGTATCAGCAATGCTGTAGAATGGTTCTGAAATGGAAAACAGTCGTTGCTTGAGTATCCCTCAGGACCCAAACCTCAGACAGCGCCTTGTGTTTGGCTGAGGGAAACTGTGGTTTGGATCAGAGCGTTCCAAGGCTTTTAGGCCAGCGCTCCAAAAAACAAGGCGCTTCACATTACAGACACTAATAATTAGATTAAAGTTTTAAATGTATTATGTTGTTTGAAAGAAAGGTCAGCACCTCTCAGGCCATCTCCCATGAAGATTTTATAGCGCAGTGAGTTGCAGAGGATGACGCCAACAAACTTCTTATACCAGGTGCGCTTGACAAACTGACTTCCTTTACAAGAACTGTGGGCGGAGTTATACCTGAATGTGAATGGGATCCAGATGGGCTCTCCACCTAGAAAGAAAATGAATGTCAGTTACAAATATTTTTTGTATTAGGGCATTACTGTTGGAAAACATCATGAAAAAAGTAATGATCCTTCTGAAAAGACCAGCTTAGATCAACTGTTTTTGCTGGTTAGTGCAAACTCCATTAGCATGATCCTTTTTTAATGAAGCTGGCTAAACTAGTTTAAAACCTTGTTGGGACACCAGCATACCAACATTAAAAAAATATCACATTCTGTTCTTTTCAGCACATTAATATTTTAAAGGTTATTTCAAACATACAGCGATATAACATGTAATGATGTAACTCTTACCTGGGGGTCTCTCTATGAGCAGGGGGTCATCTAGATTTAAAAAACAAAACAAAAATAGAAATGTATTCTGTATTTATGAACATTTTTGAATCCAACAACCCTTATGTGGGTTCAGACAAATAAACCCTAGTAAAAAAGTAATAGATTTATGTTTCAAGTCTGTTAACATATTTACTGACAAATCACTCGAGACTTACAGATATAAAAATTATAATTAGACTTTATTTGGAGTACTACTTGTGTCCAAAGCACATTTCCTAATTTCTTAATTAAGCCTAAAATATGTTTTAATGTCACTATTGATGAGGATTGTATGATCTTTAAATAATATTGGTCTTTAAATACAAAATATTTAAAGTGTACCTTAAGTATACTTGCAATAGTTCCACTTTAGCACAATCAAATATACTTAAGCATACTTTTAGTTGGACTTCAGCACTACTTCCACACAATTAAAATGCATTAAGTACAAAAATAGTTGTTCCAAATTGGCAAACTATACCAGTTTAGTATATTAAAAGTACAATTGCAGAGTATTTTATTAAGTACATACTATGTAAGTGTATTTGTAGTAAGTATACTTAGCATGAAATAAATGTATTTTCAATACATTTTAGTATATTTATTTTTCAGGAAGACTCACCTGATTCTGTGACATACGTTAAAGTTTCACTAATTGGCCCCAGTCCAAAGACATTGTTTGCTTGAACTTTGAAGTAATACCTGAGAACAAGAATGGAAACATCTATGTATTAAGTCTGTCATTTTTAAAGGGGTCATGAACTGAGAAATTAATCTTCCTTGATCTTTTGACATATCAGAGGTCATCTTGTAAGTTTCAGAACTCAAAACTTTCTCATTTGTCTAAAAACAGATATATTGAAGCCAATCTGCCAAAATGACAGGTTGTTCAATGTGCCACTTTATGACATAATAGTGTGGCTAAACACCGTCCCTGTTTGTTTAGCCCTGCCCACCGATTTGTGCATGTAGTATAAATAATGAGAGAGGCAAATGCAGGTCAACGCAGAAACCAAACAATGAAAGGTGGCTCTGAAGACAAGTTGTGGAAAAACACAGTCTTTGCATTGCCTTCCTTCTAATCCCAATGTTAGGAAAGAGTGGATGAATTTTATGTTTAATGAAGTTCCAAACCAAGTCAGTAAGAACCCAGTCCTTTGTTCACTTCATTTTACCGTGGATTTGTATACAAACTAGGCACAGTTTGATGCAGGATTTGCAGGAAGACTGAAACTAAAAGACGATGCTGTGCTGACTATATTGAATCTGACAGTAATGTCGACAGTAATGTTATTGATTTGTCTGTTAGTATAGATCGTTTGATATGTGCTGAGTATTTATGCCTTTTTAACCTAAATCACAGCAGCGTCCATTTATGAAGGATGTAGGCTGTCAAACATACACAATTATTAGCCAATCATAGCAGTGGGTGTTTACTTTCGAGTCTACAATCCACCACGCCTATTCAAACAGAGTGTACTGATGAGGGGGGTCAAAACAGGACAGAAAGTATAAATTATGATGTTTTTGATGTAAAAATCTTGATGTCATTGTATGTGAACCACAGAGAACAGTACAAAATAATAAAAAAGGGCAGTTCATGAACCCTTTAAATCATGGTTTTAAATCAAAGCAAATTATGTATGTATACGTATATGTATGTATGAGCACTCCTAATGTTACAGTGAGAGCATAAAGATTGAATGACACAGACGTGGTAAAAGTGGAGAGAAAATTAAAAGGAAAAAAAAATGAATGAAAAAAGTATAGGAAATAAAACACTGTAAAAAAAAAAAAATTGGAAAAACTGAAAATATACTGGTAATTTTCTGCCAGGACATTATCCAGTAATTTTATGGATTACTGTTAGCGGTTAACGGTAATATTTCCGTTAAAATTAAAATAGGATAGGAAAAAAAATAAAAAGAATAAAGGTAAATGAAAACGAAAAAGATGGGAAAAAGAAAAGAAAAAGGGTAGGAAAAGAAAAACGAAAAGGGCGCAGTTAAATTGTGCGTTGATAAAACATGCATGAGAGAAAGTTACAAGAATGAGCCTCTGGCAAAAGAGAAGGCCAACAAAGTGTAATGACAAGAAGAGTTTGCATGTGAGGGGGTGAGCAAGAGAACAACACATCAACATCAGACAAAACCTCTTTGTGACACATACCAGACCACAAGTACTTATTCTGCTCTGACTCTGGCACATCCTTTACCTTAGAGGATAAATTAGACAAGTAAAGAGATTAAAACAGAGAAGTGTGATGAAGTTCAAAGGGCAGCACTCACGGCCTTCTGTTCTGCCAGTGAGAGGCTGTTCAGTAAGCTCACGCTTCACTTGCTTTAACTCAGGACCCGTTTAATGACATAAAATCAGCACTTCTGGATCAAATTAGCGGAGCCACGTGGAAACTCTGACCAAAATAAAGAGAAAATGGACAATTACAGTCAGACCGCCAGAGGAAGAGTGGGAATGGGGCCTGTCATATTTCAACTGGGATCTGTGTGTTACTCTTTGTGTGCCCATGTGCATTTTTCTTGTCCTTTTGACCACATATTACTACGGATGTGTGTGTATGTGCATGTGTGTCTTATTTTTCCTTGTTCTTCTAACCATAATTGTTCGTGGAACTGACGCAAGTTCAAGTCTCAATAGGGCATCCAAGTGGTTTGTCATTGTTACTTTGACAAAGAAGGAGCTGTTATTGTCTGCAGTCTAGACTATTTACCTAGTTCTAAAAGCTATTACAAATCATTCATAAAACTTATCAACACTTCATGGCTGAATTATAAAGTTGTCAGTCACTGAGCTCAGCTGAGAGGCTGAAATAACAGAGGCTTCTAAATGAATCCCAGGGGACAATAAAAACAACTTCATTCTCACATTCCACACTTACGAACCAAACATCTCTAATGAGTGCATATGCATTCATGTGTTTTCTCAAGGTAGTGATGGAGAGAGTGCATCTGCCTGTCTGGGAAAGTGTACAAAACAAACGTCAATCAAACCTGGGGCGTTTCACACAGCTGCATGCATTTATGCATGCGTGAGTAACCCGTGTGCAGGTCTAGACGAGATCTGAGAGTTTTTTTGCATTTTCTACACTGATTTTAAATCTAAAAATGTGCTACACTTTCTCTCTCTCTATATACAGTGGGTACAGAAAGTATTCAGACCCCCTTAAATTTTTCACTCTTTGTTATATTGCAGCCATTTGCTAAAATCATTTAAGTTCATTTTTTT
>JAHKKF010495894.1:0-19382 GCA_019740295.1 Labeo calbasu | reverse complement strand
TTATATTTTATTGTATTATATTTCTTTCTTTATATATATATATATATATATATATATATATATATAAATAATACCAAATGAAGAGATTATTCCGTTTTCTGCGTAAAGCCTGCGCACGGTTGATGCTTTCGGCGCAAGCGCTGCCGTCATCTGACTGAGTGTTGGGCGACACCAGGAAGACGCAGCTGTTATGACAGTAAATGAAGAGAATAAACAAACATTGAAATAAAATATCAATGAACAACTTATAACAGCTTACAGCTCGTAAAACAAACAGCACGCCCGGGTAAGTACCTTCTCATGACTTCGACATTTTAACGATATAAATTTGAAAATGCGCAGAGCTCTGAATGCTAATGCAGTTAGCCAGGTAGCATCTGTCACTGTGGGCCTTTCAGCACAGAAAATCGGCACGATACATGCGATTATTACAATAAATAAAACAGATTACAGTTTTGTTTGATCTTTTTCCTAAACCATTCCTATTTCGAGCACATGTACGTAAGTATCTTTATCTGTGTGTTAGCTTGGTCTCTGCATGTTTACCCAGCTTTCTAACATAAACAACTGCACAGAAATATAAATGCATATCAATAACACAGAAATACCCTAGGAGCTTTAACCTTTGCTGTTTATGTAATTTTGTTAAGGTTTAACGTCTGGTTTAAAATCAAAACCATAAAAAATGTTTTCCTTACTTGAAATAAAATAAATGTCAACAGAAATGAAATAATATATATATATATATATATATATATATATATAAAAATTTACATTTTCAATTAGTTTAGCTTGATGAATGTAAGTCATTTAAATAACATGTTTTTTAGAAAGCAGAAACTAATAAAAGCACAACAAAATTACTAAAAGCAGGTTTTTAAATTTTTAGCACTTTTAACCCTTGCTGTTTTTGTCATTTCAGTACCTTAAACCGTGTCGTTTGGGATTAGTTACTATGGAAGAGACGAACAGAGAGGCCGTTGCCACGGCGGTGCAGAGGGTTGCTGGGATGCTGCAGCGCTCTGACCAGCTGGACAAAGTGGAGCAGTACAGACGGAGAGAGGCACGCAAGAAAGCATCTGTGGAAGCCAGATTAAAGGTGATGTTATTTGCATTTATCCGTCTGTTGGTTTCGGGATTGCTTTTACCAGTTCATGTAAAACAAAATGTTTTATTCCTTTTCAGGCTGCTATTCAGTCTCAGTTGGATGGGGTACGAACAGGCCTCACGCAGCTCCATAACGCTCTGTGTGATGTGAAAGACATCCAGAACTCACTGGCAGACGTCAGCAAAGACTGGAGGCAGAGCATCAACACCATTGAGAATCTGAAGGACGTGAAAGATGCTGTGGTTCAGCACAGTCAGCTGGCTTCAGCTGTCGAGAACCTCAAAAACATTTTCTCAGGTAAGGCCGGATGCTTTTTGATGTGAAGAAAACTCAAAAGTACACAATTCATTCACTGTATTTTTTATTTATCTATTTATTTATTTATTTTAAGTAATTAAAAATAGTAATTTACTAATAAAAATGGCAATAATCATATTATGATGTTACTTTTTTCCAAGGTGGTTGCAGTTTTTTCTGTTGGCACTTTTACTTTTTTAAATTTTTTTCTCTAAAAGCATTTTTTTTTACAATGCTTTTTTTCTATGTATGTATTTAGTAAGATAATTTGTTAGTTTTTGCTTTTATTTTATATATTTGTTTATTTATTTTCTTCTTTTTTTTGCAAAATTGTGCATTCACAGGTTGTTTTTCTTATCATTTGTCTTTTTCTTATATTTATTTCATTATATTCATTTATTTATTTTCTTTATGTGCATTCATGCACATATATTCATTAGCTATTTTTCAGATGATTGAACATTGTTGTTTTTCCCAAATAGTATTTGTCTTTTTTACGACTTTTTTAAACTTTCAATATAAACAATTAAAACTTTTTTAATTGTATTTATTTATTAGCTGTTTTTCAGTTATTTGTTTATTTATTTATTTAACCATTTGTTACCTATTTTAAGGACATTTACAAGTTATTTATTCATTAGCAATTTTTCAGTTATTTATTTATTTCACCATTTGTTACCTATTTTGAGTACATTTACAAGTTATTTTTTGTACTACTTTGTGTTTATTCATTTTTTGTTAATTAATTAATTTTATAAAATATATATTAGCTATTTGTCAGTTTATTGCAAGTTTACATATTGTTTTTTATTTTACCAATTTTTAGAACATTTAAAAGTTGTTTTTCCCAGCAATATTGTTTTTTTTTTGTATTACTTAATTATGTATTTATTAATTTAGTTAGGTAATTAGTATTTTTTATGAAATATATAATACCTATTTGGCAGTTTATTGCAAGTCTACATGTTGTTTTTCCAAATTTTATTTTAAACACATCTATCTATCTATCTATTTCTATCTATCTATCTATCTATCTATCTATCTATCTATCTATCTATCTATCTTTTAGAATTAATGATAGGTGCTATATTGATTGCATTTGCTGACGCTGCACTGGCATTTTGCTCCCTCCTCTACAGTGCCCGAGATCGTACGAGAGACCCACGACCTGATCGAACAGGGTGAGCTCCTTCAAGCTCACCGCAAGCTAATGGATCTGGAGTGCTCCCGCGACGACCTCATGTACGAGCAGTACCGCATGGACAGCAAGAACGTCCATGACATGAACCTAATTCGTAGCTACTTCGGCCAGGTGCAGGGCCTGTCGGAGGAGCTCTCCAAACAACTCTGGATGGTCCTCCAGCGCGCCATGGTCACCGTCCGCCGCGACCCCACCATGCTGGTGTCTGTGGTCCGAATCATCGAGCGCGAAGAGAAGATCGACCGCAGGATGCTGGACCGTAAGAAGCAGACCGGGTTCATCCCACCTGGGAGGCCCAAATGCTGGAAAAATCGAATGAACGAAGTCCTAGAGGGCACGGTGAGCGCTCGCATCGAGAGCACGCAGTCAGAAACACGTGAGTCTGACAAAATGTGGCTGGTCAGGTTGCTGGAGATCACTAGGAAGTACGTACTGGACGACCTGATCGTGGTGAAGAACCTGATGGTGCAGTGCTTCCCTCCACACTACAACACCTTCCAGGTGTTCTTAGACCTCTATCATAAATCGGTGTCGGCACGCGTGCAGGAGCTCGCAGCTGAAGATCTGGAAGCCAATGAAATTGTGTCTCTTCTTACATGGGTCCTCAACACATATAAAAGGTAAGATACAAGTGGACTGTGTTTAGCTTAAAGGGACAGTTCACCCAAAAAGAAAAAATTCTGCCATTAATTACTCACCATCTTGTCATTCCAAAACTGTAAGACCTTCGTTCATCTTCGGAACACAAATTAAGATATTTTTGATGAAATCTGAGAGCGTTCTGGCCCTGCATAGACAGCAAAACAACTACAAAGCAGCTCTTGGATTTCATCAAAAATGTCTTAGTTTGTGTTCGGAAGATGAACGAAGGTCTTACGGGTTTAGAAAGACATGAGGGTGAGTAATTAATGACATTGGGTGAACCCACAAACTGCTAGAATTTATATTTGTTTATTTGACCTTTTTTAACCTGTTTTTCAGACAATTGTCGTTTTTACTACTTATTTATGTATTTATTTATTTAGTTAGTCTTATACAATATTTATTAGCTCTTAGCTATAGACAGCAATAATCATGAAAATAAAAAATGTTAATAATTTAAAATGGGATAGTTTTTCAGTTAATTGCAAATTCTCAGTTGCTGTTTGTCCCAAATTTAATTTAATTTAATTTTTGGTAATTTATTAATAATAAAAAGAATAATACAAAATATAGCATTTATTTTTTTAATATTTATTGTTTATTGTAATTTTTCTAAAATTGTCTGTGTCTTATTCTGTTATTACATTTACAGGTTGCATTATGTATAGTAATATAAAGTATTATATGTAGTTGTCTAGCCGGCTAGTTGAAATAGCAAAAAAGCTTAATGATAAAATTAACATACATTTTCATTTAGTTATTTAGCAGATGCTTTTATCCAAAGCGACTTACAAATGTGACCCTGGGCCACAAAACCAGTCTTAAGTAGCACAGATATATTTGTAACAAAAGCAAAAAATTGATTGTATGGTTCAAAATTATTGATTTTTCTTTCATGACAAAAATCATTAGGATATTAAGTAAAGATCATGTTCCATGAAGATATTTTGTAAATTTCCTACCGTAAATAGATCAGAATTTTATTTTAGATTAGTAATATGCATTGTTAAGAACTTCATTTGGACAAATTTGAAGGCGATATTCTCAATATTTAATTAGTTTTTTGTTTTTTTTTTGCACCCTCAGATTCATCAAAGTTGTCCTAAGACAAGAACGGGTATTGTTTCGGTTTTTTAGGACAACTTTGATGAAATCCACTTCAAATGTTGACTGCTATAGTTGTATCTCGTTTCAGTGGAAAGCTTATTTATGCAGCTTTCAGATGATGTATAAATCTCAGTTTAAAAAAAATTGTCTCTTATGAATGGATTTGTGGTCCAGAGTCAAAAATGAGGACAATAGTATCAATTCAAGAGTCATCAAGAGTCATTTTTATAATGAATAAAAAGAAAATAAGTAGATAGAATAGAAAAAGAATAGAGAAAGCTGGTGTTAGAGGCTCTTTTTTCTTTTTAAAGAAAACAAGCGGCTAGAAAACTAATAGAGTGCAAGTGTTTTTTTTTTTAATAAAGAAAACAAATAGATAAAATAGAATTAGAATAGATAGTTAGTTATCATATTCCAAAATGTTTATGAATTTATTTTTATACTGTTATTTTAAATAAAAAACCTAGTAAATTTTAATGTAACAAATTTTAATGTTGCTTGAAGGGAAAGCTACTATTTGTGATGCTGCCTTTACTATCCTAACTCAGCATCGCATTCTTCAGTGGCAGTTCAGTCTGTCAAAGCGCAGCAGTGAGCAATTAGCTCAATATTTAAAGCAGAGCAGAGAGCAGCAGCACAGCTTTGTGTGCTTAATCTGACTGATGGACTCACCACAGACCATCACATCGCGTGCGCTTACAGCATTGAGCAGGAAGATTAATGCACTTATGTGTAGTAGATCTAAACAGTGCAGGAGAGAGAGACAAGAGCAGCCTGCAGATCTTCAGATCTGCTTTTTGTTGCTGTTTCACATGCTGAAGGACTGTAGTAGGACATGCTGGGATCAACTATGCATTTCTCTCTTTTTTTGTATATATCGGTTATTTTAGTATTATTTATATGCTGTTATATTTATTAATAGTTTGAATCATTTTTTATATTTGCAGGTTTCATTTTAGTTTTAGTCATTTTAGTACTTCAACTCAATTAATTTTATTTCAGTTACCTGCAAAGGCAACATTTCCAAGTTTTTGATGTTTCGTGTAATATTTGTGTTTTATTTCAGCTTTATTGTAATTAATAAAAAAAAATGTTTTAATAATTATTATATCTTATTAAAATGTTAATAATATTATTATTAATTATAATAATATGATTAACTGTTTATATTAGTTAATAGTTAACAATAACAAAACTTGCATCCATATGAATCATATCCTGGTCATGTTTCCGAAATCAGTACAAAATAAGAAAATAAGTTTTAAATAAAGCTAGTTTAATACCTTAAATGTTAAGCATTGTGACATTATTCTTATGACAGTTAAATATTTTCACATAGTTTCAGTTCTGAAATCTTTGCAAAATCTTTTTTTCCATTTTCAAATATTTTATTAATATTAAATAAATTATTCAAATTATTTTTAAATTTTTAAACCCACTAGGACTATTTTTAAAAAATAAATAAAATATTTACAATTATTTTAATATAAAATATTACATAATAAAATAATAATTTAATAATATATTCTGTGCATTATTGAGCAATTTTGTGAACACAGATGTTGCCATATGTGAGCATTATATGATGTGAGCATCAGCCCATACAGGTTAAAATAAACATTTAGTGCTGTCGTACCATAATAAATGAATTGTTAAAACTCAAACACTGAGTCAAGGAATTTCTCTGACATTGACGAAGAGCAGAAACAGGTGTAATTCATGTGCGTTAGTATGGGTGTGATGTCTGGTTCTCTCTCTGGCAGTGGGGAGATGATGGGTCATCCTGATCTACAGCCTGAGTGTGACGTCAAGCAGCTGGAACCGCTGTTGCCCCAACCTGTGGTGGATGATTTGCTGGGCAAATACCTCAAAACCTTCACTGTGAGTCCCTGCGGCACTGGATAAAACATTAAACCCTTTTTTATCTTACATAATATGCAGCCTTTTGAAATGCTGTGCGGCATTCAGCAGCTTCTTTGTTTTCTTCCAATTCTCTCCAGTCAAACATCACAGGCTGGCTGCGCAAAGCTCTGGAAACAGATAAGAAAGACTGGCAGAAGGAGACAGAGCCTGAAGCCGACCAAGACGGCTACTACCAAACCACCCTACCTGCTATTGTCTTCCAGGTACAGCAACTTCTGTCTGACCTCATGCTTTAATACACCCACTCACATGAGGTTTGACATGAGATCTTCCTTTATTTCCTCCTCAGATGTTTGAGCAGAATCTCCAGGTGGCCGCACAGATCAACGAGACCTTTAAAGAGCAGGTGTTAAAAGTCTGCCTGAAGCAGATGAACTCATTCCTAGTAAGGTACTGTGTTCTTTTTTTCCCACTGATAATTAAAAATATGTTGTTAACATTAGTAAAGATGCACATTTTTTATCGTTCGTACATGTGTATGCAGGTACAGAGAGGAGGCGATTGCCTATAAGGAGGAACATCTGAAAGATCGCCAGCTCCCACAATGCTACGTTCAGTACATGATCGCCATCATCAACAACTGTCAAACATTCAAGTGAGTGCATTTTAATGAATTATTAAATGCTGTTTAAATAGTGCATTACAGTATTGCATCATTCAGGGTCCCTGTAGATCCCCAAGAAGCCTTAAATTCAGTTTGATGTTCTTCCAAACCTGTATGACTTTCTTCTTTTCGATAGAGCGCAAAAGAAGATATTTTGAAGAATGTTGTTAACCAAACAGTTTCACGTCCCAAAAAATACTAGTCAAGATCAAAGTCAATGGGAGCCGAAACTCTTTAAAAGAAAGAAAGTCATACAGGTTTGGAATGACATGAGTAAATGATGACAGATTTTATACGTTTTGCTTGAATTTTCAGAACAAAAATGTACAGATAATTTACTCACCCACTTGTCATCAGACATGTCTGTCTTTCTTCAGTTGAGGGAAACATTTCAGGAATGTTCTCCATATAGTGGACTTCTGTGGTGCCCCCAAGTTTGAACTTCCAAAATGCAGTTTAAATGCATCTTCAAAAGGCTCTAAACGATCCCAGCTGAGGAAGAAGCGTCTTACTAGCGAAACGATCTGTCATTTTCTAAACAAATTGACAATTTATATACTTTTTAATACTTTATATACTTTTTTTTTTATCTGGGTCAATACAGTTAGGGTATGTCGAAAAACTCTGTCTCATTTTCTTCTTCAACATCAAAATCGTCCTGCATCGCTGTTTAACCTTTTTTTTTTTTTGTAAAGTGTGTTTAATTTTCTTTGCATGTTCACTTTTTAAACACTTGGTCGGTACTTCTGCAGCGATGTAGGAAGAAAACGAGATGGCATTTTGACATACCCTAACTCAGTGGTTCTCAAAGTATGGTACGAGGAATCGAGGAATCACTAAATTAAATATAAATTAATGTTAAAACACAATACAATTTCATTAAATCTTTGAGTAAAGGTTGTTTTTTTGTTTGTTTTTTTTACATTTAAGTACAGTATAATTTTTATTTTTAGGTACAACACATTTTAATTAAATCATTATGGAAGTTTTTTATTTACCTGTTTGTAAGCACTGTGCAGTGTTAATGTTCAAACTGTGTATTTACAGTGTTAAAACTGCTGACAACAATAATTATTTTTATTAGGAAAAAACTGCCTCACTTTTGAGCTATGCAGAGCTGTAGCTGAATAGTTAGGCCTACTACGTGACAGTATTTTAATGTTGTCGTTATGGTGGTACTCCAGAGCCAAATATTTTCTGAGGTGGTACTTAGTATAAAAAGTTTGGGAACCACTGCCCTAACTGTATTGACTGTATTGTACCAGGAAAAAACAGAGTTCACACAGACTTAGACAAGATGAGCGTTTGAGGTTAAAAAGTATATAACTTGTCAATTTGTTTCAAAAATGACTGATCGTTTTGCTAGATAAGACCCTTTTTCCTCGGCTGGGATCATTTAGAGCCCTTTGAAGCTGCATTTAAACTGCATTTTGCAAACTTGGGAGCACCATTGAAGTCCACTATATGGAGGTAATTCCTGATTTTTTTTCCTCAAGAAACATAATTTCTTATCGACTGAGGGAAGAAAGACATGAACATCTTGAATGACAAGGGGGTTAGTAAATTATTTGTAAAAATTTTTGTTCTGGAAGTGAATTTCTCCTTTAAATATAATTTTAAAAACGGTAGATAACCTGATGTTTACTTTACAGTAAAGCAATGCATTATTTCTTTTTACCATCAATAATACACTGCTAATGAACCAAACTGATGTTTTAATTCACTTCAAAATGTTTGTTTTCAGAGAATCTATAAATAGCCTAAAAAGAAAGTACTCTCAGTCGACTGAACCCACTCAGAACGACGCCACCATAGACAAGCTTCTGAATGATGTGGCCAGAGAGGGCTGCCAGTTCCTGTTAGATGAAGTCTTCCTGGATTTGGAGGTAAATGTGCTCAAGTTGTGTACTGTAAGCTATTGAGCTTTAGTGACTTTGGTAAATGTTGGATTTTGACTGTTTCTTGATCTCTTCACAGCATCATCTTAATGAGCTGCTGACCCGGAAGTGGTTGACGGGCTCTCATGCTGTTGACACTATCTGTGTGACCGTGGAAGACTACTTCAATGACTTTGCCAAAATTAAAAAGCCTTACAATCAGGTTTGCACACTAAAACATTTCAGAAAACGTCATCTTATAGTAGATAAGTCTTATTTGTTACTTACTTAGCACTTTTTTATGAAAAGACCAGAGGGCTGTGCTGTAGTCTTGTACTGATATAAAGTTGAAGTCAAAAGTTTACATACACCTTGCAGAATCTGTAAAATGATAATTATTTTACCAAAATAAGAGGGATCATACAGAATGCATGCTATTTTTTTATTTAGTACTGACCTGAATAAGATATTTCACATAATCATTTACATTTAGACGACAAGGGAAAATAATAGTTAAATTTATTAAAAAAAAAAAAAAAAAAACCTGGTTCAAAAGTTTACATACACTTGATTCTTAATACTGTGTTGTTACCTGAATGATCCACAGCTGTGGGGGTTTTTTTTTGTTTAGTGAAAGTTGTTCATGAGTCCCTTGTTTGTCTTGAACAGTTAAACTGCCTGCTGTTCTTCAGTAAAATCCTTCAGGTCCCACAAATTCAGATTTTCCAGCTTTTTTGTGTATTTGAACCCTTTCCAACAATGACGGTATGATTTTGAGATCCATCTTTTCACACTGAGGACAACTGAGGGACTCAAATGCAACTATTACAGAAGGTTCAAACTCTCACTGATGCTTCAGAAGGAAGATGTGTGCAATTTTTCATATTTTTCCTAAATATTATATTTGTTTTATTTAGTACTGCCCTTGAAAAGCTACAGAAGATACTTACATGTTTTCCAGGAGACAAAATAAGTTGAATAATAAGTTGAAAATAAGTTGGATCTCAAAATCATACAGTCGTTGTTGGAAAGGGTTCAAATACACAAATATGCTGAAAAACCAAAGAATTTGTGGGACCTGAAGGATTTTTCTGAAGAACAGCAGCAGTTTAACTGTTCAGGACAAACAAGGGACTCATGAACAACTACCACTAAACAAAAAAAAAACAGCTGTGGATCATTCAGGTAAGAACACAGTAAAAAGAATCAAGCGTATGTAAACTTTTGAATGGGGTGATTTTTATAAATTCAGCTATTCTTGTGGACTATATGCAAGCATCTTTTGTGTGTAATATCTTATTCAGGTCAGTACTAAATAGAACATAACATGCATTTTTTTTATAACTCCTCTTATTTTGGTAAAATAATTAACATTTTGCAGTATCTGGAAGGTGTATGTAAACGTTGGACCTCAACTGTATATGCTATTATTGTGAAATTGTGAAAAATATTTTGTGAATTTTTATTTTTTTATTTTAATATATTTTAAAATATAATTTATTTCTTTGGTGCGAAGCTGAATTTTTAGCATCATTTTTCCAGTCCTCAGTGTCACATGATCCTTCAGAAATCATTATAATATGCTGATTTCTGCTTATTATTATCAGTGTTGAAAACAGTTGTGCTACTTTAGATTCTTGTGGAAACCATGATACATTTTTTTTTAGGATTCTTTGATGAATAAAAAGTTCGTAAGAACGGCATTTATTTGAAATATAAATCTTTTGTAACATATAAATGGTTTTGCTGTCAATTTTCATCATTTTAATGTCTTTGCTTTTAAAAATGCATTAATTTCTTAAATCTTACTGACCTCAAATTTTAAAATGTATTTTTATGCATGCATTGATTTCCTATAGTTCAAAGAATGAACCTAATGCATGACTGGTGTTTTCCGATGTGTGTGTTAAACAGGAAATGACGAGTGAGGCTCATCGGCGGGTGGTGGTGGAGTATCTGAAGGCCATCATGCAGAAGCGCATCTCATTTAAGAATGCCGACGAGAGGAAGGAGGGAGCCGACCGGATGATGAAAGAAGCCGAGCAGTTCAAATTCCTCTTTAGGAAACTTTCTTCTGTGAGTCTCACAACACCAAATGCTCTAATGATGCCTAGAACATGCTGCTATAAAACATGAGACCAAGTGTCTTAGTTTTTATTGCATCACAGCAACATGTAACATCATCAGTATTTGAAAAGCTCTTTATAAAGCATGTTTGTATGTGCAGGGAGAGGACACAGACCGGCTGTGTGACTCCATTGCTGCCATCGCTGAGGTCTTCAAACTGACCGATCCTGCACTGCTCTATCTAGAGGTGTCCACCCTGGTGTCCAAATATCCTGACATCAGGTCAGACTTCATTACACTGTTAAACATTATCAAAAAAAAGTTTACATTTGGACAATCAAAACCATCTTTCTGTCTTCTTCTGTCATTAGAGAGGAGCACATTGTGGCCCTGTTAGCTGTTCGTGGAGATGCCAGTCGAGAAATGAGACAGATGATCATAGAGACTCTAAACCAGAACAAGCCATCCTCCTCCTCTGTCTCTCAACCCGTCTTCAGAGACATCACGGTGCCATCCATCACCATGACCGCCATGACCTCTATGGCTGTACCCAAACTGCTGAAATAATCTGACCTTTGACCCCTAGAGCCTTTACTAAGCCACTAACAGGCCACAGAACGGAGTATCGACTCCATTAATGCACTTTGGAAATGCATTCTCTGCCATATCAGTGTAAACATCTAGGTTTGATGATGATGTGCACTTGAATGGCAGTAGCTCGTGTTGAGACTGCAGACGCTTTGGTGATATATGATGACTTGATGTACAGAAACATTTCCATTATTTTCCTAGCCTGCCCTTAGTAAAATGGTTAAAGGATGAATTAAAGCAATATAGTTCACTCAAAAACAAGTCATCACTCACACGTACGCTGTTCCAAACCCATGAGTTTTTGTGTAGAACAAATAGATATTTTGCACTAGTCAAAAGCTTTTGAACAGCAAGATTTTTAATGTTTTTTTTTTAAGTCTCTTCTGCTCACCAAGCCTGCATTTGTTTGATCCAAAAACAAAAACGGTACAATTTTGAAATACTTTTACTATTTAACATAACTGATTTCTATTTCAGTATATTTTAAAATGTCATTTATTCCTGTAATTTCAAAGCTTAATTTTTAGCATCATTACCCCAGTCACATGATCTTTCAGAAACTATTCTAATAGTCTAAATTTGCTGCTCAAAAAACATTCATTATTACATTTATTATGTTGAAAACTGCTGAGTGGATTTTTTTCCAAGTCAGTCCTTTATAGCGTTATAAATGTTTTTATCATCACTTTTGATCAATTTAAAGCATCCTTGCTAAATGAAAGCATTCATTTCTATAATTTCTTTCAAAAAATTATACTACAAGCTTTAGAATGGTATAGTGTATAATGTTACAAAAGCTTTTTATTTCAAATTAATGCTAATCTTTCTATTCATCAAAGAATCCTAAAAGAATCCTGTTTTAAATATTGGTAATAATAAAAAATATTTCTTGAACAGCAAATTAGCATATCAGAATGATTTCTGAAAGATCATGTGACACTGGAGTAATAATGCTGAAAATGTAGCTTTGATCACAGGAATAAATAACATTTTAAAACACATTCAAATAGAAAAGTCATTTTAAATAGTAAAAATATTTGTAAATTTTACTGTTTTTGCTGTACTTTGGATTAAATAAATGCAGGCTTGGTGAGCAGAAGAGACTTATTTAAACAAAACAAAAGTTGTACTGACTGTGTACTTTTGACTGACAGTGTATAGTGCTATTGACAGAGCTTTTATTTTTGGGTGAACTATCCGTTTAACCTCGTAAGGTTGCATTAAGCTGCTTTTGTGTCGTTCATTCTCATTAATAATGTACAGTCACTGTTTAATTTCTTTCTGTTTCACCACAGTGCGACACAAAAGCGTCCTGCTGGACGCTGTCAGGAACTGTAACGAACCACGGGACTCCATCACGCCAGTTTTCATTTCAATAAAATCTGGGTAACACTAAGTGATCTAAATGATTTACAATGTTGGAATGAACTACAGGCCATCTCTGTTTATACACACACGCCCTGAATCTGCCAGCTTAGGAGTCACAGGCATCTTGCCTATTTAAATATATAATCATCTCTCTCGTCTCATTGGCTGAGCTCATGTATATATAAAATGAGGAGAGGAGCTATGAGGGATTCTAATGAGTGAGAAAGAAACGACTTCTACTTCAGCGCACAAGCAGCGCTGACTGTAGGATGACATGTAATTAATGCAATTTTCATGCAGTTAATGCAATTACTGTTGATTACACAATGCAGTGTTTTAAATGGCTGTGATTAGGTTGTAGTATTAGCATATTGCGTAGTGTTTTATTTTAAGAATGAATATTTGAAACATTATGCAATGTTTCAAACCGCTACTTTGCTGTCACATGACCTTTAGACAGTGGCATCCAGTTAGATCAAAATACAAACGTCTTTTTTTGTATTTTAAAGGAATAGTTCACCCCAAAATGAAAACGGTCATCATTTACTCACCTTCAGGTTGTTTAGAACCTGTATGAGATTCTTTCTTCTGTTGAATCAAAAGGGTGATACGTTGAAGAATGTTGGGAACCAAACAGTTGACGGTAGCCATTGACTTCCACTGCATTTTTTCCCATAATATGGAAGTCAATGGGTACCGTCGACTCAAGTGAAATCAAAAGCAACACAACAGAATGGGTTTTTATATTTATTGCTAATATCTTGACAGAAATGATCAATTTGCCAGAAAAAAAGCAAATGTGATCAGATTAATTTGACCTCTCAGTACAGATTAATCAACATTTACATAAGAAATACAGTAAACGTAAACTCAGAGGCAGATATCAAACCTCGTTCATACAGTACAGCTTCATAAATCTATAAAAAGTGTAACGAATACAGTCGACAGGTTTCAACCTCGAGTAGTTAACTCCCTTTAGAGTCTATTTACAGATTAGTAACGATTTACCAAACCGAAGGAAAGCACATTTAAAAACCTGCAACATACCGTTGTGGAAAGCAACTCGTCTAGTCCACTGCATGTTACTAACCGTAAATGTGCTAAAAACACCTGGACAAGCATGAAAGGCCTTGAGCCCTTCATCAAAAATCTCTTGAAAATATCAAAATAAAATGTATTTTCTTAA
This sequence comes from Labeo calbasu, assembly GCA_019740295.1. NCBI lineage: Eukaryota > Metazoa > Chordata > Actinopteri > Cypriniformes > Cyprinidae > Labeo > Labeo calbasu. Next base: position 5,411 of record JAHKKF010495894.1, on the reverse strand, counting down.
TACAAACATGCCAAATCTCCTTATATATATTTATTTTAAAAAAAAAGAAAGAAAAAGAAAACAAAGGGCTGCTTTGGCAAAAATCGCAATAAGATTTCAGAAATACAACTTTTAAATATGTACTTTAACACAAAGAGTTAAGACGTTTGAAATTATTTTCAATACACTTCCAGCTGCTTGCATGGCAATAGGCACAAACGTTCGCCGTCTGGTTCTTTGACAATTTGCAAGAAAATATTTAACACACAAGCGAGATATTATAATGCTCAAAGTTCTATGTTAACGAAACTCTTGGTTAGAGAGTATCTTGTGTCAGAATTACATTTGCATTTCCTCTAACAGTGCTTTAGGCTTAGGATGAACATGTATGAAGGATTTTGTCAGACTCGAAACACTTAAAGCACAGAGTCTCCTATGTGAAGCTGCTCTCTAGTGGTCAGAGCGTGTAAATGAGAGGCAGTACTGCAGATCTGGCGTTTTCAGTGCATTTCAAACACCTGACTCACATTTTTCAGAGAACAACAGTTGTAGTGCATCGCGTTCAGAATGAGAACCGGGCAAACCAGCGGCGTGTAATGTCGCCAAGAGCATCATTATAAACCGCTATCAGCAAGAGAACAAGCATATCTTTAATAACAAAATGAACTTTCAAAATATTCCTTTTTTTTTCTTCTCAGTACTCGTCGTTTTTGTTTTCTCTTGTAGTGTGTATAAAAGCCTATAAAGATTCACCCGTGTCAGAAAACAAAAAAATACTGCACTAAAGGACTCAAGTTTAATTTTCTCATTAACTTCGCCAGACGCTGCGAATGAGAACATCAGCTCCTATAAAAATCCTTCTGACAACAATAAACTATTCTGAACCTAAAACAAAAATCCTCTTGCCAACCATCCTATTTGAACTAGAACATTAAGATAATTTAATTTCTAAGAGAACCCATTAAGTTTAAGCAACTTGTCATTGGCTCTTTTTTTGCTCTCCTGACAAGGATGCTTATACAAGCAGAACGGAACTCTATCTCAAGGGTCTCTGGAATCGCTGGCTGGCTGGGCTTTGGTCCCCTGCTTGCGGTCAATCGGTTTTATCTAGTGCTTCTGAGGAGTTTGGGGCAATGTACTTCAGCCGGAAACCACCTGAAACATACAGAAAGGTCTATGTGAGTATAGGGCTAAAGAACAAGGCTCTGGCACAAATGCTTCAAGCTATTCAAGTTCAAAGCTGGTTTATAGCACATATCTATGTATATAACTCTATCGCCCCCTTGAGGTTTTTTTCTGCTACAGCAACGCAAAAAACGTAAGCATATAAAACGGAGCATACACCTCGTTTTTGTACATTTTATGGGTGTGGCTTCCAGTCTTATCTGCATCCAGCTATTTTTAACTGTACAAAATAGCTTGTTTTGCTCCTTGATTTTGCACATTGGTGTGTCTTGTCATATTATTTTTAATGTATTACCTTAATTTGTAGTGCAAACAGTTTTACCGTTTACTGCACGTTGTTATTGTTTTTACTCTATAGCGGCTAAAGAACCGGAAGTCTCACCCATAGGCTTACTTCCACGTTGAAGAATAAGGTGGATAAACCTGGTTCATTTCATTACAAAGCGTGGGCGCGGTGCATATAAAAATATACCTCAAATCTCGTTCACTTCCTACATTCAAATCTACCGCGTTTACCATTGACGCAAAAATCAATGAGTTTGGTTGCAAGCGTGCGCGCGCAAACAAACGGTCTCCCGTGGGCGCCAAAACTCAAATGGAGAAGAAATGTAAATATGAGTGAAAATTACTTGAATTTCGGTCTGGTTTTCCTCTTAAATAAATCGTATTACTTCACAAAAGTTGGAATAACGCACACAAATATATATAGACTACTGTTTTTGTTTTTTTTAATGTGATTTTTAAAAGGTTCAACCACCGTTACAATCATCGTCCTCTCATCCCTCAATCTTGCTTAACGGATGAAAAAAAAAAAGTTTGTTTAAAAGCGACATAAGGTGAGTAAATACTAGTATAGAGTTATATACTAGAGTTTTTTTTTAAGTACTCCTTTCAATATCGCTCCTGCAAAACGATCTCTTTAATAAAAAAAAAAAAAGTTAATAGTACAATAAAATAGAAAAAAAGGAATATTTTTTTCACATTTTTTCCATTACTGCTACTACTGTGTATCTATACATATACAGAGAGATGAACAGATAGTTTTACAGAGAGATGGACAGATTTTTTAACTACAAATTTAAAAAAAACAAAAAACAAAAACAAAAAAAAAAAAATCACATTTTCACATCTGAAATAATTCACATCTGTGTTTGCATACACTAACAGTCAAAAGTTTTTGAACAGTAAGATTTTTTTTAATGTTTTTTAAAAGTCTCTTCTGCTCACCAAACCTGCATTTATTTGATACAAAGTACAGCTAAAACAGTAACATTTTGAAATATTTTTTAATATTTAAAGTAACTTCTATTTGAATATATTTTAAAATGTAATTTATTACTGATTAAAGCTGAATTTTCAGCATCATTACTCCAGTCTTCAGTGTCACATGATCCTTCTCATTATAATATGCTGATTTACTGTTCAAGAAACATTATTATTATTGTTATTATTACTATTATTATCAATATTTAAAACAGTTGAGTATGTTTTTTTCAGGATTTTTTGAATAGACAGATTCAAAGATCAGCATTTATCTGAAATAAAAAGCTTTTGCAACATACTATACCATTCCAAAGCTTGGAGTCAGCATGTGGTTTTTTTTTTTATTTATAGAAATTAATACTGTTATTTAGCAAGGATACTTTAAATTGATCAAAAGTGATGATAAAGACATTTATCATTAAAAAAAAAAAAAAATCTACTCTGCTGTTTTCAACATAATAATAAATGTTTTTTTGAGCAGCAAATCAGAATATTAGATAATAATGTTTTCTAAACGATCATGTGATTGGAGTAATGATGCTAAAAATTCAGCTTTGAAATCACAGGAATAAAAAACATTTAAAATATATTCAAATAGAAAAGCGATTTTAAATAGTAAAAATATTTCAAAATTGTACTGTATTTTGCTGCACTTTGGATCAGATAAACGCAGGAAAAAACTTTTGACTGGTAGTGTACTTGTAGAGCGATCCTGGCATCTTCATACCTGTCAGCCCAGCATCGATGGATGGCTGCTTGCAGTCTTGAGCGTAATGTCCGCTCATGCCGCAGTTATAGCAGGACACATTGTTGGTCTTCTTCATGTTGGTTCCGCTAGACATCATGCCAACCGGCGGAAAGACAGGTGGGTAAAAGCGACGGAAGGGAGGCATCTGAGGCAGGTTGTACCCCGCTTGCGACGCCAGCATGTGTTCCGTGTGAGCGTGCAGGAACGCCGCAGGAGGACCGGTGTGAGCGTAGAAGGGCAGCGGCGTCCCGTTACTCTGGTGACCCTGGGCAGGGAAGCTGTTGCATAGAGACGGAGAGAGATGGAAGAACGGGGGCGGCGGCCCGAACATCTGACGGGCAGGCTGAGGCGGCAGGAAGTAGCTGGGTGTCTGGTGGGCGCCGTTGACCCCGCAGGTTCCACGGCAGCCGCAGGTGTTGCAGCCCCCCTGCTGCTGCGTCCCGCTGGCCTGTGGTGTGACTGGCAGGCTGGAGCTGTTGATGTAGGACAAGGAATCGCTCTGAGCGGTGCTGTGTGTGACCGCGGGGGCCGGCATGGGCCCCGGTCCTGGGGTGTGCGTGGGTACAGTTGTGGGGCAAGGTCCTGGTACTTGGCTACTGCACGAACTCGAAATGGAAGGGGCATTGGCAGTAATGGGAGCCTTGGCATTTGTTTTGACGGGATTGTTGGCCACGGTGGTGTTGGCGGGCTGCAGAGGACATTGGCCAGGCGTTAGGACGCTGAACGCCCCCAGCGGAGGCTGCTGCTGTGGGTGAGCGCCAGCCGACGATGCTCCCGGGTCTTGGGGCAGCGGGATGGTGATGGTTATCTTGCCCTGCCCGGCGTCCCTCTGGGTGGTGGTGTTGTACTGCAGGGCGTAGGGGAGGCACGCGGTCAGCGCCAGCTCCACTACTGAAGGCGGCTGTGGAACGTTCTGGGGCTCGGCGACTAATGGATTCACCATGGCGACCGCTTTCCCGCCAACTCCTTTGGCGAGGTGAGTCTTTTCAGCTGGTTCCTGTGCCGAGTTATCAGACTGACTCTCTGTATCTGAAGAGACACACGTTAAATATTATGTAGATTTCATCTCATAAATCATAAAGGTATTAAACTACTGTGAAAATGAAAACAAGATTGATTAGATAGGTCAGCATTAACCAGTTTTCTGTAATCTAATGCTAGGTAATAAAACATAAACAAGTATAGTATCAAATCAGGGCTCAACCATTTCAATCTGAAAACTACTTTATGAGCACAAGTGCATATTTGTGTTTGCGATGAGGGGAGCTTCAAAGGTTGCTACGTGCTTTTGCAACATTGAGTAATGTATCACAGACATATCTCACGAATCCTTTTATAAACAAAGTGTAGAGAGTGTAAATACTGTAAGAAATTCATTGTGCAGTGTAGAGAGCTTCACTGATTATAATGGAACTTTGTGAGATAGCGATGAACTAAGATGAGTGACAGCTTTTAATGATTTTTAAGGGAGTTTGTAAATGAGATATTTAATATAACAAGAAGTTGATATTAAGTCACTTACATTGTCTGACTATAACACTATTGCCTAATTTTGCTCTATTTTGTCATCAAAAATAGTTTGAAACAAGTCACAACTGAGCCGCTGCGCATCTCCATGCACACACAGCGTTGTTGTGTTTATAAATGAACGTGTGTTTTTAAACAAATCTAGTGAGTCAATGATTCAATTTCCCATTCATAAAGACAGTCACTTGCTTTATTTCTGAATTAATCAGCCATTCGAACAAATCAAATGAATGAATGATTTAGTAACACTATCAGTATACAGGCAGTTTTATTTAATTTTTAAAGTATCTTTTCAGTTATTTAAATCATTTAATATTTCTATATTCAAAACTGTATATTATAAATACACCTACAAGCCACTTTGGTGTTCTTTTGTGCCATCTCTGTAGTACAAATTAATTCTCAAATAGAAAAAAAATACAAAAAAATCTGAAATTAGTAAGTTTGAGTTGATGTACTAAAATGTATTAAATAGCTTTTTTTAAACAAAAAAAACAAAAAAAAACATACTACTAAAAACATGACAAACATGACTAAAACTTAAACTGGAATTAAAATTAAAACTGGAAAACTAATTCAAAACATTAAGAAATTTGTGCTGTCAAATGATTAATCGTGATTAATCGCATCCAAAATAAAAGTTTTTGTTTACATAATATATGTGTGTGTACGGTTTATATTTATTATGTATGTGTGTGTGTATATATAT